>NW_024121432.1:7424221-7646721 GCF_016745375.1 Pimephales promelas
TCTTTACGTTTTTTTTTTTTCGGGCGAAAAATTAAGTTTCTCCAATCTTCTCAAAACTCTGGATTCTGATAGAGGGCCATGAGACTTAGACCTGAGTGCAAAAATGGAGGCTCTAGACCCTTCCAGAGCTGAGATATCGAAACTCAAAAATTTCGACCCGAAAAAAAAACGACAGTGGTTACCCCTTACGTTTTTTTTTTCGGGCGAAAAATTAAGTTTCTCCAATCTTCTCAAAACTCTGGATTCTGATAGAGGGCCATGAGACTTAGACCTGAGTGCAAAAATGGAGGCTCTAGACCCTTCCAGAGCTGAGATATCGAAACTCAAAAATTCGACCGAAAAAAAAACGACAGTGGTACCCCTTACGTTTTTTTTTGGGGCGAAAAATTAAGTTTCTCCAATCTTCTCAAAACTCTGGATTCTGATAGAGGGCCATGAGACTTAGACCTGAGTGCAAAAATGGAGGCTCTAGACCCTTCCAGAGCTGAGATATCGAAACTCAAAAATTCGACCCAAAAAAAAACGACAGTGGTACCCCTTACGTTTTTTTTTTTGGGCGAAAAATTAAGTTTCTCCAATCTTCTCAAAACTCTGGATTCTGATAGAGGGCCATGAGACTTAGACCTGAGTGCAAAAATGGAGGCTCTAGACCCTTCCAGAGCTGAGATATCGAAACTCAAAAATTCGACCCGAAAAAAAAAACGACAGTGGTACCCCTTACGTTTTTTTTTTCGGGCGAAAAATTAAGTTTCTCCAATCTTCTCAAAACTCTGGATTCTGATAGAGGGCCATGAGACTTAGACCTGAGTGCAAAAATGGAGGCTCTAGACCCTTCCAGAGCTGAGATATCGAAACTCAAAATTCGACCCGAAAAAAAAAACGACAGTGGTACCCCTTACGTTTTTTTTTTTGGGCGAAAAATTAAGTTTCTCCAATCTTCTCAAAACTCTGGATTCTGATAGAGGGCCATGAGACTTAGACCTGAGTGCAAAAATGGAGGCTCTAGACCCTTCCAGAGCTGAGATATCGAAACTCAAAATTCGACCCGAAAAAAAAACGACAGTGGTACCCCTTACGTTTTTTTTTTGGGGCGAAAAATTAAGTTTCTCCAATCTTCTCAAAACTCTGGATTCTGATAGAGGGCCATGAGACTTAGACCTGAGTGCAAAAATGGAGGCTCTAGACCCTTCCAGAGCTGAGATATCGAAACTCAAAAATTCGACCCGAAAAAAAAACGACAGTGGTACCCCTTACGTTTTTTTTTTTTGGGCGAAAAATTAAGTTTCTCCAATCTTCTCAAAACTCTGGATTCTGATAGAGGGCCATGAGACTTAGACCTGAGTGCAAAAATGGAGGCTCTAGACCCTTCCAGAGCTGAGATATCGAAACTCAAAATTTCGACCCGAAAAAAAAACGACAGTGGTACCCCTTACGTTTTTTTTTTTGGGCGAAAAATTAAGTTTCTCCAATCTTCTCAAAACTCTGGATTCTGATAGAGGGCCATGAGACTTAGACCTGAGTGCAAAAATGGAGGCTCTAGACCCTTCCAGAGCTGAGATATCGAAAACTCAAAATTCGACCCGAAAAAAAAACGACAGTGGTACCCCTTACTTTTTTTTTTTCGGGCGAAAAATTAAGTTTCTCCAATCTTCTCAAAACTCTGGATTCTGATAGAGGGCCATGAGACTTAGACCTGAGTGCAAAAATGGAGGCTCTAGACCCTTCCAGAGCTGAGATATCGAAACTCAAAAATTCGACCCGAAAAAAAAACGACAGTGGTACCCCTTACGTTTTTTTTTTCGGGCGAAAAATTAAGTTTCTCCAATCTTCTCAAAACTCTGGATTCTGATAGAGGGCCATGAGACTTAGACCTGAGTGCAAAAATGGAGGCTCTAGACCCTTCCAGAGCTGAGATATCGAAACTCAAAATTTCGACCCGAAAAAAAAAACGACAGTGGTACCCCTTACGTTTTTTTTTTTCGGGCGAAAAATTAAGTTTCTCCAATCTTCTCAAAACTCTGGATTCTGATAGAGGGCCATGAGACTTAGACCTGAGTGCAAAAATGGAGGCTCTAGACCCTTCCAGAGCTGAGATATCGAAACTCAAAATTCGACCCGAAAAAAAAACGACAGTGGTACCCCTTACGTTTTTTTTTTGGGCGAAAAATTAAGTTTCTCCAATCTTCTCAAAACTCTGGATTCTGATAGAGGGCCATGAGACTTAGACCTGAGTGCAAAAATGGAGGCTCTAGACCCTTCCAGAGCTGAGATATCGAAACTCAAAAATTCGACCCGAAAAAAAAACGACAGTGGTACCCCTTACGTTTTTTTTTTTGGGCGAAAAATTAAGTTTCTCCAATCTTCTCAAAACTCTGGATTCTGATAGAGGGCCATGAGACTTAGACCTGAGTGCAAAAATGGAGGCTCTAGACCCTTCCAGAGCTGAGATATCGAAACTCAAAAATTCGACCCGAAAAAAAAACGACAGTGGTACCCCTTACGTTTTTTTTTTTGGGCGAAAAATTAAGTTTCTCCAATCTTCTCAAAACTCTGGATTCTGATAGAGGGCCATGAGACTTAGACCTGAGTGCAAAAATGGAGGCTCTAGACCCTTCCAGAGCTGAGATATCGAAACTCAAAAATTCGACCCGAAAAAAAAACGACAGTGGTACCCCTTACGTTTTTTTTTTGGGCGAAAAATTAAGTTTCTCCAATCTTCTCAAAACTCTGGATTCTGATAGAGGGCCATGAGACTTAGACCTGAGTGCAAAAATGGAGGCTCTAGACCCTTCCAGAGCTGAGATATCGAAACTCAAAAATTCGACCCGAAAAAAAAACGACAGTGGTACCCCTTACTTTTTTTTTTTTGGGCGAAAAATTAAGTTTCTCCAATCTTCTCAAAACTCTGGATTCTGATAGAGGGCCATGAGACTTAGACCTGAGTGCAAAAATGGAGGCTCTAGACCCTTCCAGAGCTGAGATATCGAAACTCAAAAATTCGACCCGAAAAAAAAAACGACAGTGGTACCCCTTACGTTTTTTTTTTTTGGGCGAAAAATTAAGTTTCTCCAATCTTCTCAAAACTCTGGATTCTGATAGAGGGCCATGAGACTTAGACCTGAGTGCAAAAATGGAGGCTCTAGACCCTTCCAGAGCTGAGATATCGAAACTCAAAAATTCGACCCGAAAAAAAAAACGACAGTGGTACCCCTTACGTTTTTTTTTTGGGCGAAAAATTAAGTTTCTCCAATCTTCTCAAAACTCTGGATTCTGATAGAGGGCCATGAGACTTAGACCTGAGTGCAAAAATGGAGGCTCTAGACCCTTCCAGAGCTGAGATATCGAAACTCAAAAATTCGACCCGAAAAAAAAACGACAGTGGTACCCCTTACGTTTTTTTTTTTTCGGGCGAAAAATTAAGTTTCTCCAATCTTCTCAAAACTCTGGATTCTGATAGAGGGCCATGAGACTTAGACCTGAGTGCAAAAATGGAGGCTCTAGACCCTTCCAGAGCTGAGATATCGAAACTCAAAAATTCGACCCGAAAAAAAAAACGACAGTGGTACCCCTTACGTTTTTTTTTTTTCGGGCGAAAAATTAAGTTTCTCCAATCTTCTCAAAACTCTGGATTCTGATAGAGGGCCATGAGACTTAGACCTGAGTGCAAAAATGGAGGCTCTAGACCCTTCCAGAGCTGAGATATCGAAACTCAAAATTTCGACCCGAAAAAAAAACGACAGTGGTACCCCTTACGTTTTTTTTTTTGGGCGAAAAATTAAGTTTCTCCAATCTTCTCAAAACTCTGGATTCTGATAGAGGGCCATGAGACTTAGACCTGAGTGCAAAAATGGAGGCTCTAGACCCTTCCAGAGCTGAGATATCGAAACTCAAAATTTCGACCCGAAAAAAAAACGACAGTGGTACCCCTTACGTTTTTTTTTTCGGGCGAAAAATTAAGTTTCTCCAATCTTCTCAAAACTCTGGATTCTGATAGAGGGCCATGAGACTTAGACCTGAGTGCAAAAATGGAGGCTCTAGACCCTTCCAGAGCTGAGATATCGAAACTCAAAAATTCGACCCGAAAAAAAAACGACAGTGGTACCCCTTACGTTTTTTTTTTTTGGGCGAAAAATTAAGTTTCTCCAATCTTCTCAAAACTCTGGATTCTGATAGAGGGCCATGAGACTTAGACCTCAGTGCAAAAATGGAGGCTCTAGACCCTTCCAGAGCTGAGATATCGAAACTCTGAGATCTTGATATTGAGATCCCACATAGCATTTATGCCATTATAAAAACAGTGGGTTTGTGGACGGTGGAATTATGGGATGGCGCTTGGTGCTACGGACTCAGGGGCCCCAGCTGAGTGCATTAAAATAGTTTTTATAACTAAAAAGAAAGTTTAATTAAAATGTCCAAAAAATCCACTAACCAAAACCCCATTCAATAGATTGCAGGCGGGAATCGGGATTCTGTCCAATTGCAGCTTATTGCATGAAGGCCAGGGTTAGTACTTTTCAAAAATAGTGGGTTATTGGACAAATAGTGGGTTTGTGGGACGGGGGCGTGTCCGGGGACTCGTCCGATGCACACTGGAAATGACTCTAACACGAATGCGTTGATTATTCATAACAAAACAAACCTAGGAATCAAACAAATGTGCAATATATAAAGGAAAAACCTCACGATTAAAGTTGTAATGTTATAATGTTCAAGTTTTTGTTCTAAAAAAAAGAAAGATGCACACAGACTCTTATATGACCAGATTGATTGATTGGAAGATATTTAGTTTGTTACAAACAATGTGCAATCTGTAAAACAAAACCCTCAAAAGTATAGTTGAAATGGTATACTGCTGGAATTTTTTTGACCTTGAGAAAAAGCTTAAAGTATAGACCAACAAATTTTATGTTTATTAATTTATTTCATGTTGTTACATTTTTGGGAAGTACACCTGTTTTGACCTTATGTCCATTGGAATGGACAAAAAAAAAATCACAATGAAAGCAATTATATAACTTTTTTTTTTTTTCATTTATAGAAGCCTCATGAGCTGGGAAAATGTACTTTTATATTTTTCAGAAACTTGAAACATAAGTCAGGTCTGAGGGGGTTAATGGATCATTCTTCTCCTCTGATCTTTTTTTTCTTTAATCCGCACATTCAAATCTTGAATGTAAAAGTGATTTGCATATCTTAACCTAATCAGGCTGTTCATTTATTTGCCTTGAAGTGGGTTTTATTATCTCTCTTCTTGAAAATGGAACTACAGTGAAACACAACAATAAAAGCATGTTTAGTTTGTTTAGTGGGCCACTTGGTTATGTAGACTTGGCTACTATTTGCACAATTTCAACTGGTTCACCCAAAAATAAAAAATTCTGTCATTATTTACCCTCTCAAGTTGATCCAAGTATGAATTTTTTTCTTATGCTGAACACAAATTCAAAATAGCTTCGTCTGTGTTCAGCAGAAGAAAGAAGTTCATGTTTGAAACACCATGAGAGTGAGTAAATTGACATAATTTAAATTTTTCGGTGAACTATCCCTAGGTATGCAAGCATATTGCCATCTAGTGGACAAAGGTGAGTCCATTGCATCTGTTTACATAATCATGGTGTTGCCATTTTGATACAAAAGCTGTTGTGTAGAACTTTAAAAATAGGCTAATCATTCATAAGCATATGATTAAGAGACCAGTTTATGTACTTCACTATTAAGTACAGAAATACATATGTTTCTTCTGACTATTTCAGTTAATCTACATTAAATGTGTGCATTTTTTCTACTTTTTAAACCAAAAGAAATAGCACAAAACCCTTCTTAAATAAAAGGTGTCTTGTTGTTTAAAAAAACATGAATGAAAACGAATAATAATAAATATTGAAACAACACTGACCTTTTAAATCGGCTTTTATTTTAACTATTAATGTTTAATTTTTAGTGCTTCAGCTTAATCTCATTTCAATGTGTTTCATCTTTTTATATTTCATTTCAACTTTATTTTGATTAACACAAATTTGTTAATAGTTTTATTTAACAATAACAACCCTGAATAGAATAATGCTAAGGGAAACCTTTATGTAGGCTACGTATAATGGGAATAATAATAATTATTAATCATGCAATATGTCATTATATCTTTTTCAAAATATATTTAGTATGAAATAATGGTATAACAATGTTCTAAAGTGATTAAAAGATGTTGAGTAACACAGGAGAAGGAACTTAGGAAAAGGACGAAAAAATAAACGAAAACCCACGCAATCAGTTTTGTCCCTCTACGGACACTGTTGCTTGCGGTACGTAGAGTTTGACGTCAACCAAACCGGTGAATTTTGAATTACGGGCGCGTTTTTCAGCATCTCTATTGTAATTAAAAATAAATGTTTCACATTATCTATATATGTTATATTACGAATTGTGGTTTATTTTTTTGTGTTTAATTGGTTGTGTAACGTATAGCGTGACTAAACTTTTGTCTAACGTCTGTCGTACGAATTGTGCTGTTGCTAACAAAAATATAATCATTTATTCTTTCATTTTAGACAATGGAGGCCAACAAAGAATCACCTGGTGCCTTTAAAACGCCTTGCAAGCCTGCAAAAGTGAAAAGTCCAGGTAGAGTGCCGGTATTTAAACGTTTGATACTATAAGCACGCTACATTTATTATTTACAAGTTATATTTTCTTTCTCATCATCGAGATGGTTTTGATCCAAATGTGGTCGTTGGTTAAAGTAAGTTAACTTTAGTTAAAACTATCTTCAATGTGTTGTTTGTTATCAGTCGGTGCATGTGGAACCCCGGTCACCATTCCTGCCTCTCCCTTCATGAAGAAGCTCGGCTGCGGGACTGGAGTCAATGTCTATCTCATGAACAGGTTCATGTATAATATTTGATGTATATTTGTACTACCTAACGTTACTCCATGTGAATGTAATGGTTAATGTACAATTTGAAACATCTATGATAATGTTATCATCAGGATGGGCAAGCAAAATCATTCACCATGGGCCATTAAGAAGATCAACAGCAAGTGTGAAAAAAGTCAAATGAATGTTTATCAGAAGCGTCTGAGCGAGGAGGCAAAGGTCTTAAAAGACCTGCACCACCCCAATATTGTTGGCAAGTATTTCTTTAAAATATTACAGGTAAAGTTAAATATAAGGATTATAAGTCAAATGTCTTTTTTGTAATTATTTTTTTAAGGCTTCAGAGCTTTTACCACAGCAAAGGACGGCTCCAAGTGTCTAGCGATGGAGTACGGTGGAGAGCAGTCTCTGAAATGACCTCATGAGAAAAGAAATGAAGAGGGTCTTCAGGCATTTCCAGTGGCCACTATTGAAAAAGTGGCTCTTCACGTCGCACGTGGTTTACAGGTGTGGTTGTGAGTCATTTGTAAATGTACTTTTAAGGCCTGTTCACACCCAGTACAATAACTAAACTAAGGCTGTTGATGTTTTTAAGGCCTTGTTGCACCAAGGACAATTACTATATAACAAAGATATAGTTTTAAAAGTCGTTCTAAGTGTAAAACAATAGCAGAGCCCACACCATAACAATAATGATAACTGCACAGAGGAACGATATTGTTGGAATCATTTTCACAACGATATTTTCCAGCTGGTGAGTATGGAAACTTTATTCCACCATGGAATAAAAAATACCAATGCTAATTGTGACTTTTTTCCCCCATCAGAATTATGAGGTATAAACTCACAATTGCGAGTTACAAAGTCAGAAGAACTGCGAGATATAAACTTGAAATTCTGAAAAAATAGTCGCAATTGTGAGGGAAAAGAGTCAGAATTGCTAGTTATAAAGTCCAGTTTTAAGAAGTTAACAAATATCACAATTCTGATATTTTCCTGCAATAATTCAGACTTTTTCTCAGAATTGCGAGATGTAAAGTCACAATTACCTTTTATTTTTTATTCAGTGGCAGAATCAAGCATCTAGATAATTCATTTGGATTTTAGAGCCAGATGATATAACTGCAGCACATACTTATAAATTCACAACGATATTGGGTGTAGGTGTAGACACTAATATTGTTAACGTTATAATTATCATCCTTGTGTGAACAGGACTTTACATAATAATTACATTTGATTTTGGAAAAAGTTGTAATCTACAACTGTTTTAGTGTTGTCATTCTTCAGTATCTGCATAATGAGAAAAGGCTTTTTGCATGGAGACATGAAGTCATGCAATGTTGTCATCAAGGGCGACTTTGAAAGCATCAAAATCTGCGATGTTGGTGTGTCACTGCCACTGGATGAAAACATGCAGGGTATGAAAAGATTTAACATGATTAATTTACCTCCTTTTTTTAAGATCCACTATATTAAATTATAATTTCAAACCTATCTTTCCTCAGTGAGCGATCCAAAGGCCCATTACATCGGAACGGAGCCGTGGAAACCTAAGGAAGCCTTGGAGGATGGGATTATAACAGACAAAGCTGATATCTTTGCATATGGACTCACGCTGTGGGAGATGATGACACTTTCTGTTCCTCACCTGGAGTTGCTGGACACTGAGAGTGGTGATGATGGTAAAGTTACTGTAATCAAATCCATGTGATGTTTTATAATATCCTATAGCGAGTAGATTTAACACTTTTTCAAATCATCTATTCTGTCTTTTTCTTAGATGACTCCTTCGATGAGGATGGTTTTGATGAAGATGCGTATTATGAGAGGCTGGGAACTCGACCGGCTTTGGACGCAGCTACTCTTGGAGGGTCTTACCAGAAGATGGTGGAGCTCTTCTGTCTCTGTACTGAGGAAGACCCTCATAAAAGACCCTCTGCAGCTCACATCGTTCAGGTGCTGGAATTAAACAACCAGCTTTGTGACAAAAACAATGTCATTGTAATTGATTAAATTCACTAATCCATTCCCATCAATGTAAAATATATTGGTATGTTTACAGGTTGGGTCTGTTTTCTGCTCTGCTTTTGTGTCTATAATTTTACTTTGTGAACTGTTTCTTTGTCACATTGTAAATATTTTTCTGTTACGGATTTTGTCATGTTAAATATGTTCATATGTACTCTATTGACGTTCAGGCATTTCCTAGATACTGTAGTTATAGTGCAATTTGAATTAAAGTGTCTATTTGAACTATGGTCTGTCTATAAAATCTGCACACCTGACTCATTGCTTGATGAGAATATAAGTTCTTACTGACACGCTTATTTTTTGGGGTTCAACTTAGAAATTAAGAAACCCTGGTTTAAGAGGTGGTTCAGGGGGTTAGTACCTTGCAATTACTTATGGAACAGAACTAATAAAAAGTTTTTGATTTAAGATTTTTTATTATTCAAGTTTGAAACCTATGCTCAATTTAAAGCATTTAGCTAATTCTTGTTGAATGCATACAAGTTCGTATGGGCAGACAAATTGGAAAAAAAAAAAAAAAACTATTAGAAATATATTTTAAAATGTCATTGCACCATAAAACTATATAAAGTGAAAACTTAGTGATCAGTCACCTAAGCTGTATAACTCAACTTGATTCATAATTACAAGACAAAATACATGAACAAGACCATTTATTTTAAAAAATATGTACAAAGAGAGTAGCAGTTCAACCGAACGTTTTTGCTCATTTTACAACCAACTTTAAGGAATTATGACAGCCTAATTTTCCAAACAGGAATCTTTAGAACCTGATAGCTTACAATAATCAGCCAGTATTTGTGCTGAAGTAAAACATGCCTTAAATATGAATTTGTGAACTCGGCATTAAAGGCAAAACATCAATCTCTAAAACACAGTAAAATGAGATGCTCATCATATTAGGCTGAACTTCACTTGAACGTATAACTTTTTTTTTTTTTAATCTATTAAAAACTCTGTAAAAACTTACAAACGCATTAACAAATGCAGTCAAACTAAAACCAAGTGTAGTTGTTTTTCCTTTAACAGTTTAACTGATGAAGTTGTACACCAAAAATGTTGGTGTCTGGCAGTATTTTGTAGCAAACAGCTTCCCCTCTGGTGTTGGGTCAGAAAATGCAATTTCTTCTTTGGTCAGATGGCTCCCGTACATGAAAGAATTCCTGATTTGGTAAGAAACAATAGTTTTATATACCTAAAGTAATGTATGCTAACTCCCACTATAAGACCTTTCATCTTATTAATGCACTGAAAATGTTTGGTACCTGACAGTGTCCATAAGGCGAGTGGCGATGCCCTTCCTCCTCATCAGACTGAAGACCCAGATGCGACTGACGCCACAGAGGGCCTTTTCCGGCACGGTAGAGCAGCACCAAGCTCTGTGGCGCTCCATGAAATCCTCCTTGTTCATGTCTTTGGGTTTCTCTGGCTGCTCCAGCACACGAAAGGCCTGGAAAACATTGGGTTCAGTAATATCAGTTTTACTTTAGTTCATCACTGCCATTCTGAGGTAAAGTCTTCAGGTAGACCAAGACTCACCTGTCTAATACTCTCAGCCACCAGACATCCCACCACCATTCTGTCACTGTTAATGAACAGGTAGGTTTTAGCCGAGCTCGGGCTACTCAGTGTGATCTGCTGAAAGCCCAACTCACTGTCCGCGATCCGTCTCACGTCCTCTGCCTGGAACAAAGCAGTAAAAGTTAGAAAATATTGATTTAGCTTGGCAGAAGAAGTGTTTAAGCTCTAACCAACTACCAGCATACCTTTTTTGTGGCATACTTTGGATCCTCAGGAAGAACAAGAATAATCTTTCCATCCCAGAACTCTGCCACAACCCTCTCCTTTTTCCAACCCTAAAACATACAAATTGATGTGACATTGCAACATTTTTGTAGCAGAATCGGTAAACTGTAGGGCTGGGTATTGACACAAATTTCACAATTCGATTTCGATTCACAAGCATTGCAATTCGATTCGATTTCGATTCAATATTGATTATTTTAGATATCAGTTACAATAAATGGCAAATTTTCTCAAGGAAATCAAATCTCTTAACTAATGCTGTAAACTGTGGGAGTCTAGTTGTACCCTATAGGCTTCATTAGCCTAATATGAAAGTAATAATGAACTGTTTTGTAGCTATACAAACACTTAAATTACACTTTTATTTATTTTTATAATAGGAAGATTGTATGAGATATAAACATTTAAATGGTGGCTGTCATAAAAACTTCAATATTGAAGAACATTAAGATTATAATGCATATGTAATATGGTGTATATATTTTGCAAAATGCTCCTCTCTAGAGTTATTTTTTGAATTTCTAAAGAAAATGGACGTGATTTGAAAATTAAGACTGTTTCATATCAATAGTAACAAAGGACAAAGATTATTGCGATTTTTTGGATGCGCGCAGCTGCGAGACAATGTTTCCATTAATTCAAATGAAACAGGATGACTAATCAATTCTTGAGATTTAAGAATCGATATTGGTTCGTAAAAATGAGAATGGATTAATATCGAGAAATCGATATTTATTACCCAGCCCTAGTAAACTGCATTGATGACAACATCATGACGGCTCACCACAAACTTAATGGTGTCCAAGAAGCGCTGATGGAACTGCGTGTGCTGGAAGTTGTCCTCGGGACTATCTGTGCTGTACAGCATCCCACAGGACCCGCATGAAGTAGCGCCAAACTGCTTTTGACCAGCATCCTAAAGAGCAGACACATTAACCATTAACAAGAGGTGAAGAACCACACATTTATTTCCATTTAACAACTGCACCTTCTACTCACAATGATGAGCTGGTTATCCGTTTGCTTCTTCATCTCTCTTCTCAAAGCACTCCTCTCTTTGGCCTTGAAAGCAGGAGTGCCAGTCAGAGCAGGAGTGCTGGTGTTCAGTGGTGGTGACAAAATCCCTTTTTTCTGAGATCTAAGACCAAGAAAGAACAACTAATAAGGTTCAAGTTTATTGCCTTTACATGGTCATGACATTAAAGGAGAACTCTGTTGCAAAATGAACCTTTGGTCTAAATTACACATCGGTACCTAGTTGACCGTTCTCTGAGATTTGTTTTCATGATAATCGAATGTAAAGAGTTTTATTTCTAAAAACTGTTTAGCGTATATGCTAGCGCTAGTATATGGGGGCATATAATAAGTAAAGAGAAACCGCTAGTTAATACCACTAACATGCAAAACGAAGCATTGAGAACTTTGTAAGTGTACAGACCATTTAATAAGAAGATATTGGTTCGACTTGTCAAAGTTCTCAATGCTTCGTTTTGCATCTAGGGACCCTATTTTGAGCCTTGTTAGTGGCATTAACTACTGATTTCTCTTTACTTATTATATGCCCCCATATACTAGAGATAAAACTCTTTACATTCCATATGATTCAACTAGGTACCAAAGTGTAATTAGACCAAAGGTTCATTTTGCGCCAGAGATCTCCTTTAACTATGAAAAAGAATATAACACAGCAAAATCAAGGTAATTAGTTATTATATCACACTAGTTTTATAGAGCTATACATTTGATTGTTTACAATATTTTGCCACAACTGCATTAGGGGAAATATTAGTATATGATGGACTTACCTTTTAGTGCCAAAGATGGGATATACAGTAGACTCTTCTAAACAGAGAGTAATAATAATAAATCATCTTTTAAAAAATATCAGATTTTATTGACCGTTTTCATACACACACACACATATATGTGATGTATATGTAAACAGTCAATAATATATATATTTATACACACACACACACACATATATATATAGAAAGATCATTTGTAGATTAATAGTATGTAGTTAATTTACCTTAATTTATACGATTATCAAAAAAAATATTAGTTAGGCTATTTAATATTAAATTATTTTCTAATTAGAAACTAGTAGGCAGAGAGACAGATTATACACTAGATAGATAGATAGATAGATAGATAGATAGATAGATAGATAGATAGATAGATAGATAGATAGATAGATAGATAGATAGATAGATAGATAGATAGGAGGATTTTAAGTTACCATCATCATCATGAGAGCTGTTGTGTTCTGATGGAATGTCACTCACATCAAACACTGAATCAGTTTTAGAGGGCGAATCCTGAAAAACATTTTCATTTTGAGAAACAGATAATGAAAGCTTTTAAGTTATTAACAGACAATTCAATAGTTTAATCTTACCTGGTTACCAGCTTCAAAGGAATTGTTTGGGGTAACAGATCTCCTCAAAATCACCTTCAAGTCTTTAGTAATACCATGCAAATCAGCCAGGACCAGAGGAGACATATTCTCTGGACTTCTCAGCACTTGTTTTGACTCGCTGCTCTCAGCATCTTCATCATTGGTAGCTCTGGCTGTGTCGTCCACTTCCGGGTGTTTTTTTAAGAAGACGGCACGGCGGACTGGGGAACGCTCTCCTGGCGCTGACGTCACTTCCTTCTTCTTCACAGGTTTCTGGGAGTTGGGTTTCTCGTAAGTTGAGGGCTGTTTAGGCTTTGAGTTCTGTGCAGACTTCTTGTACAATGAATTGGCCTTTTTTCCAGTGCTGAAGAAAGCTGCTCCCACAACAAGCTTGGGTTTACCTTTGGATTTCATAGAGCTAAATGAAATGGCAGGAACCGTGACCTTTGACGACTGATCCGTTTGTGTGTCAGAGGGACTTTTCCCTTTGGGTTTAGCAGTAAAGTAACCTTTCAAGTTAGACTGTGGACCAGTGACGTGGCTCTTCTTCTGAACCCCCCTCACTGGTTTTTTAACAGGATTCTCAGCAGTTGAAGGGGGGTGTGACGGCTCTTTGCTAGGGGCTGACTGCAGAGACTTGGTTTCCTTCAACAGTTTCCTTTCAAGAGGTGTGAGATACAGGGGCTTTTGCTTGCTGTAGAAAGATTTTGCTCCCAATATCGTTTTGCGTGGCGAGATCCGTTTTGGAGGAGACTCTAGTGAAGAGGTTCTCTGCATCTTCTTAGGTGTACTGAGAATTTTTTGGGGTGATGTCAGCGAGATGGGAATGTTCTCTTTGTGTCGTGTTGTCCTTCTCGGAGAACTTCTCGGGCTTATTATTTGTTTCTTAGATGGGTTACTGAGGAGGGTTACAAAGGAAAAAAAAGGTTTGCAATTTGAGTCATAAGAGCTAAGAACATTTCACAATCAAACAAAATTACACCACATACCCTTCAGCATCAGGGGAGGCATGTTTTCTTTTTCGGGATAACATCTTCAAATCACCTGAAATGAGAGGACGGGGAATCAGAGCATGAAGTGATTTCTAACAATTCTATAGGACGCCACTGGGTGCATTTCTGGAACATTCTTATATTTCTGCAATATTGTTTTTTCCGCCATTAAATCCCATTGAGATTATATTAAGTAGTAAGATGAGCAAATCTAGTACACAATATTTTAACACACAAACTCTCAATTGCGTCGGTAGTAATATTGTGTGTCATTAAATTGAACGATTTAAAAGAATCAAACTGAATGTTTTCCTGTCAAACGTATTGCTATGATACAGGACCTAAGTTACATGTATGTAGTTTGGCCAAGAGTGTAAAGCACACAGCATACAACTTCACATCTCACTTGTTTTTACCGCAATTATTTTCTAGGCGCCAAGTGACAAGAATCAAAATCTCCCTAAAAACGCATGCTGGATATGATCATCATCACAAATTCCACTTAAATACTGACACGACAACAATATATATAGATGATGACTTACCAAGTCAAATAAATCCGCTTCTGTTTTTTGATTTGTGTGAAAACACTGGACAAAAATAATCGCGGCAAAACTCCCCACACCCGTGAAGTGCTTTGAACGCCGCGCGCCAGAGTCACGGAAACGGAAACAGCGTATGTTGTATGACAACATCCGGTTAGTAATGGGAAGTCAGATTCATCTATTTGAATCGATTCTTTTGAATTCTTCTTTTCGATTCAGTTTGTTTTAAAGAGCCGGTCCTGTCGGACTGTAAGTTCAAGTTTCCTAATTCAGTTTATTGCTGCCACTTAGTTATTCTAAAAAATAAAGTAATTTAGAATCTAAAAAATGTTTTGCATCTACATCAAACACAAAATATCTTAAATCAGTCTGCATTTTTTTAATGAGTATTTAAAAAAACTCTGATTCGTGTCTGTGTTGATAAAAGTATCTGAATTCGGAACCGCATAGTGGTCTCTCTAACTACTTTTACCATATCTTTATGGCAGAACTATGCAGTTCAGTTGCAGGACAGTTCGGAACTTCGGATCGTTCAGTATGAATTAACCAATTCATTGAAAAGATCCGATTCAAACGAACAATTCTGTCACGAATTGGGATTCGGAATCGCTACTTCTTTGCAGCGATGCTTGGTTCCTGTTGTGGTCGGACTCAGAATGGATGGTACACATGACATGTGCCTCTGATTCAGATGATTTACCTCTGATGTGCTCACTGTTTTTTTGAATACATTTTAAAGGTTGTGTATTTGCGGAAAGATGGTGTTTTACTTTAAAAGCGAGGGTGAGTAGTGAATTATGTGCCCAGGTACGATCATGTTTATGTTGTCAACAAAGACAGTATGAATACGAAATAATGATAATGCTTGAAAATAAATGCTACAAAATATAGAGCATACAACAAAAGGACTGCAATATATGTAGCTTGACATGGTGAGATGATATTGTTGGCGGTTCAGTGTGTCTTCAGTTTGATAGTAAGAATAAACAGTGCTTTTTAAAAGTTGCAATATGTATGCTATCTTTTACAGTCGTCTCACCGCCCTATACCATCTACATGGGCAAAGATAAATATGAAAGTAAGTGCTTGTTTTATCATAAATAATACTTTTCCGTCTTCTATGCTTCTATGCTATGCAGACCGTTTTTAGCTGTGTTTGTTTTTCAACAGATGAAGATCTGATAAAGTATGGATGGCCTGAAGATATTTGGTGAGAACATTCATTTGGTGATTGACACCTCAAATTAAGTATTATTTTTCTTCTAGTTTTGACCCAAAATTAATGTTTCTGTGATTCCAGGTTCCATGTGGACAAGCTTTCGTCTGCTCATGTATATCTAAGGATGCCAAAGGTATTTTGAGAAGTGAAATGGATTTTAGCCTACAGATATAAATATTTATAATATTTCTGTGTTGACAACTGTTAATTGATTAAAGGGTGTAGCGATAGAAGACTTACCAAAAGAAGTCCTGATTGACTGTGCCCAGCTGGTCAAAAACAACAGTATTCAAGGTACTGCATCTTTATGAGAAACATGTTTGTTAACAGTGTTTTGAAGGTATGATCTCAACTGTATTTTTTTACAGGATGCAAAATGAACAATATTAATGTTGTCTACACACCATGGGGGAATCTGAAAAAAACAGCAGACATGGATGTCGGTCAGATAGGCTTCCTTCGGCAGAAGGAGGTATGATGCTTCTTTGATAATAAGCACCATGATTTTGTGCACACTGCAACCAATTCTTGTTTTGTATAATTGAAACTATAAGAAAGTAAAATTTTGAAGTGTTCAGGGATTACCATTGTACTATGAAATCTTGTAAATAATTGCAAATTCAAAATCAACAGGTGAAAATTGTGACGGTAGAAAAGAAAATCAACGAAATTGTCAACAGACTAGAGAAAACGAAAGAGGAGCGCTATCCTGATCTGGCCGCTGAGAAGGAGTCTCGGGACAGAGAGGAAAGAAATGAGAAGAAGGCTCAAATACAAGATCAGAAGAGGAAAGAGAAGGAGGAAATAAGAAATAAAAAAGAGATGGAAGAATTAAGGTGCTGCATATTTTTAAGATGTTGTGATACATAGTATAACCTCAACACAAACATTTGTTTTGTTTTTTGGTTAAAAAAAAAGAAAGAAAATACACTGGAATCCAAAGGTTTGAGACCGCTTGCAAAATGCTTTTTTTTTTTAATTATTATTTCATTATAAATTACATTATCAGCAAAACAATTTGAGTAAAAAAAAAAATGTCTTTTCAGAATTTACATTTGTTAAATCAAATTTTTTTTTTTTTTTACTTTTACTGCAGCATTTGAGCTTCACATATTTGTGCAATATTTTCAATGTGGTCTCAGACTTGTATACAAAAATCCACTGTATATACAAAAATTTAAATGTTAAATGTAAAAAAAAATAACATTTAATAATCAGTCCTTTTAATATCTACTTTCCTGCAGGAATTATTCAGCGCTCATGAAGAGTGACAACATGACCACAAATGAGGTAATACGTCCTTAGAGTTTAATATATATTGCTGAGCATTGACATAAATTCTGTTATGACTTGAAATTATACTTTTCTCTGCAGGATGGCAATGATTCAGATGACTTCATGTAAAATAAATAAATGGATCTGTGATAAAGAAGAACCACCATCTTCCCCCCCACAGTATCTTCAAGTTTGTGAAAGGACGTCATAGCGGGCTTCAGAAATAAGCAATCGAAAGGAATCAGCACAATTCCAAGAGCGCTCTAGATCATCTTGCTTTGTCATTCCTTTGAAAATGAAATGCAATCTGAAATGATAAGAGTAGATTTTCATTCAGCTCATTTAACCAAAAGGAATTTGAGAATCTCTGCTGATTCTGTACTTCAGTTTTTTTGTTGATGTTTTTGAACGTATTAAAAGATAATCACAGTGGATATGTTAATGCCTGTGTGTACACTAAAACCTTGAGGGTATTTGTGCTTATAAATGATGCCTTTCTGGAATGATAGCATTGAGCGACAAGCTCTTAAAAATTTCCTTTTTTTTTTTTTGATGTTCTAAAATAAAATAAAAAATCTTTGACATTCTCAGTTCTTTTCTGTTTGTTTGATGGTGTGTATATTTATATATCACACACACACACACACACACACTTTTTTATCTTGAATATTCAGGTCTATGGATGGCCTGGATGAATGTAGAATCACATTAAAATGTGTTAAATGATTTAGAATATAAAATCAGTTGACTGAAAACTACATAATATTACCTGTTTTACTTTGTTTAGGTTTTCTTTTCAGTAATGTGTTTTGCTCTCAAGCGATTCGATTTGAGGATAAATATGTTGCTTTGGGTTACTTCACTGGGAAAAGGCTACACATCCACTAGATGGCAGCATTTTACCGCATAATTTGAAACGACAAGATCAATTTCTATACAGAAGTGCACTGAATACATTTTTTTAAAACTATTGGTTTATTTAAAGCAACACAATTGGACACAAAACAGGTCCTGAAGCTCTTTTAAAAAGTTGTCTTTTTTTCAAGAGGCACTACCAGGAAATGTTGATCAACTTCAAACCACACATTTCATGTTAGATTATGACATTTACCTTACATTTCTTAAACGTAACCGCTTCCTTAGTGATTTGTTTAATGAGATTTGCAATTTACATTGAACCCTGATTTGTTTGATTTTTACACAATAAACATTACAATTTATTTTAAATCATTATGCCAGAATTTTATTTTGTTGTATCCAAATCAATTTAGTGGTAGAATAATATTGTTGTCATTGCCATGCTGCGATCACAAATATCGTAAGCTAGGAATCTAAAATCTGCATACAGACCACATACCCCTTAAGAGCAAGCACACTTGTTGCAGACAGACACAAAAGAAAGGAGTTCGTCAAGGCGATCGTCTCCTGTCCAAGGCCGGGCTGGAAAATTTGACCATGGACTGGCACCTCAGCTGTCCTTCATATGGTGGGATGTTTCTGCTCTGTTTATAGGAAAGATTCAGTCACAGTGTTTTCAAGCCAGTGGCATTGCACTATTATAACACAGGCCATCCAGCGACGCATTTACAAAAAGTGTGGCTTGCAGCCTATTAAGCGAATTGGATTTAAACCTGGAGTTAAAATGTCTAGATGACTAAATCATATAGGCACAAATTTGGTGTTATTTTTTGTGTGAATAAAAAAAATAAAAAAGATATCCTAAACCTTTCAGGAAGCAACATCCCTACATTCTTAAAGGGGTAGCCTAGTTGACCCAAAAATTAACATTTCGTCATCATTTACTCACCCTCATGTTGTTCCAAACCTGTATGCGTTTCTTTCTTCTGTTGAACACAAAAGTAGATATTTTAAAGAATGACAGTAACCAGACAGTTGATGGCAACCATACTTCCATGTTTTGTTTTGTTTTTCATGCTATGGAAGTCAATGCTACTTTTTGTGCGCAAAAAAAACAAACAAACAAAAATAACGACTTTATTTTAACTATTCATTTATTTTTTTGTGGGCCTCGAGTCAGTTCACTAGTTCTGTTGTTGTACATCACACGCTTCACACACATGACCAGCGTCGGCCAATAGTGAGCCTACGTGTGACGTAGCTCTACGCTATCATACTATACGTTAACTGACTCGAGGCCCACAGAGAAGGAAATAAATAGTTGAAATAAAGTCGTTATTTTTGTTTGTTTTTGTGCTCAAAAAGTGTTCTTGTCGCTTGATAAACTTAAGATTGAGCCACTGCAGTCACTTGGACTATTTTAACGATGTCTTTAATAACTTTTCGGGCCGGCAAGTTTCAATCCCTTAGAAGCCTATGGAGAAGTGATACAGCTCTCAGATTTAATCAAAAATATCTTAATTTGTGTTCCGAAGATGAACAAAGGTCTTACGGGGTTAGAACAACATGAGGGTGAGTAAAAACTGACAGAATTTTCATTTTTGGGTTAACTATCCCTTTAACATCAGTGGAACCTTTTATGAAGAACCTTTAACATCAGTGGAACCTAAAGGTTCTTTAGTGGAAACAGGTTCTTTAGATAATTAAAATGTTCTTTACACAAAGAAAAAAAAATTAGGAACCCACAATATTTATTCTATGGCATCGCTACGAAAACTCACCTTTGGGACATTTATTTTAAAAGTGTATGGAGGATTTCTTTTGGACTATCAGACCATGTATACACATACATGCTGCATGGCTGAAGTTAGCATCAACAAAGCAGAGAACACTTCCTGAAATCCTAACAAACACTCGTTTAGTCCAATCATCCACCGTCCCAGTTAGACCTCCGCTGGGTGGACGGCCTGCCACACATAACCTGTCTGCTCCATTAACCTCATGTTTAGAAAAAAAGTCTCTCTAGATGTGGCTGTGGGGCACAAACCAGACCCTGTCAGCTATACTTCACATCTTCACTGGCCATTAGCACATGCTGCGGCCAAAACTGTTGGCAGGGACCACACACGTACAGTCACACTGGAAGAGTGGGGATGAAGAGGCAGGAAAGCAGTGAGAAGCGTGGACCGCCCCACAAAATGAAAAGGGATGTGCCTCTGTGGTCTTCCGAACCGGTCAGCCCAGCTGGAGCCTTCAACAAAAGCAAACAAGGTCATAAAGTGGGTGCAGAAAAGAACAGGCCTGGAGAAGAGCCACTGTGATGTGAGGAAATGTGTGGTACACATGGGTCTGATTCAACACTGTCAGGGAGTGAGAATACAGCAAACAATGTGATACAGTGCTGCTTTATGGACCACTGTGAAAAACAACTGTCAAAGGGTCATGATTATGAAGCATTAACTTCATTTGAGAAAGAAAGTAGTGAAACCATATCAGTAAGACAGTACAGGCCATCTCATCATTATATATGCAATGCCACTCTTTCAAAATGCAAAAATTTCAAGATGTATGTATTAAATTGATCAAACGTGACGGTAATGATTTTTACATTGGTACAAAAATCTATATTTTAAATAAACATGACTAAACACATTTGTTTTTCTACCACGATGCAAGCTTTCCATTGACTTTTATTGTTTTTTATACTGAGCTAATATTTTATAATGCACAACCCCTAAACCTAACCCTCACACACAATTCATTTTAACATGTTTATAATGACATCATTTAGCTATTCCCCACCTATGAATTCTACAGGAGAAATGTTACACATGTAACTCTTTTAGTTTATTCTTAGCTAAAAACACTTAGTTCTTTCAAAAATATATGTGCTCATTAATGTATGTTTACTTCGTTCAAGTAATAAAGTATTCTCGTGAGTGTATAATATGCCATTGAAAATACATACGGGTAAGGGGTTCTAATGTCGGTCGCCATGTTGCCCCTTCATCTTGAAAGTAAATTAGCCAAAGAGGGACATACCCGTTAATTCAAGCTTCGCCTTTCGCGTTTACGTTTGAGTCAACACTCATGGACGAGGTCGAACTGGAAGCCGTGTTAATCTTGGACTACATTGGCCACCGTAGGAGTTAAAACGAAATCGGAATTGAGAGGAACAGAAACAAAACTAATATTCACTGGATGGTCATATACCTTTTTACCGCTAGATGGGGGTAAAATTCACACAGTGTAGCTTTAAATGACGTTGTGAAAAAGCCACATTTGTAAACCATAAATGCATCACTTGTTTGACTATTTTAGCTTTTCATTACATTAACATCTTTACAAAATCCCTACACCCATTTCCAACCACATTTGCTTAACTATGATAATTGTTTCAGAAATTATGAACATTAACGTTTAATCACCCTCACTTGTGAGGTCAAAACCCTAAAGCTTCATTCTTTATAACACATGAGCGTTCCCCATGGGTACAGTTAGAGGTTTATTTTGTGCTTGACTTATCGACAGCATACTTCATGCTGATGATTCACTCCAGAGGCCCCTGACACAGTGATTGGACAAGATCAACAGAGACATGACCCACTGATCTATTCAACCCATCCAGCTGACAACACAAATTCCTCTGGCACGTATGCAAAGCTTACACCAGCATGAGATTTCCAGTCAAAACCTTATCTCACCTTGCTATTTTTTTTTTTACATTGCTAGAAAATCCAGCTAAAATCAGCTTAAGGTGGTAGCTGTTTTTCAAAACATTGTACCTGGTTGGTTTCCCAGCTGGGGGAGAAGGACATCTAAGGAACATTCATCTGAATGGCAGCTGCTCGTGTGGTGTGTAATCCTCCAGTGTAGCCTACACAACCTGCCTGCTGTCATATTTGCTCATTCACACGTTTTGGAGATCATTGCAATGGTTAGCATGGCCCAGTTAACCCCTGCCGCATGCTAGACGTTAGCATCTGACAGCAAAAGCTGCTCACTGCAGAGCCAATGGATGGAGCTGGACATGCAGCCACACCCTCTCTGAATATAATGGGTGGGGCTTGAAGATCCAGCCACACCCCCAGCCCATATCCCTATCCCTACACTTGAACAAAAGCTGACTAGGTTTCTGCAGGGAGCACCACTTGCAGCAAAAAGCATCTTTCTACATTGACAGACATTCAAATATATCGTAATAATAAATTGCAAAAATTGAGAGTAGATTTATTAAAATTAAATATCTGTGATATATTGCTTGCAAAAACGTTTATTTCATCAGAATACAGCATACGCATAATTGGTATTTGTATGTTATTTAAATTAAATTAAAACACTGTAAATTACCTTTTACCTTTTGTCAAATCAACTTAGATAATTAATGTGGTTCAGATAACATATTTATATTTGGAGTTTCTATTTATTATGTATTAACTTATTTATTTATTTATTGTTAACTTATTTATTTATTATGTATTAATTTATTATGTATATATATATATATATATATATATATATATTTACAAATATACTTGGATATATTTATTTTTTTTAATGAATGCAATTAGCCAAACTTTATGGTAAGTACTAAAATGACAAAATAAAACTGCAATAAATTAAAGTTAAACAGAAATATTTATAGTTATAAATAATAAAAATGACAAAAGCACATGACAAAATACTAAATAACACTGCTGTTCCAAGCTAGCTTAGCTTATCTCTCTCTCTCTCTCTCTCTCTCTCTCTCTCTCTCTCTCTCTCTCTCACACACACACACACACACACACACAAACCACTGCTAAGTTCCAAAACACCAAGACATATAGCTAGTAAAGTTATTTGAAATTCAACATTCATATCAACTCACGGTGTTAGAACAGCATTTCCACAGCATATTTGGGTCAAAAGTTCAACAATCCTAGTAGGGCAAAGTAAAAATTCTTTCTTCAGGGACATTTCTGTAGAACGCACAGAGCAGCTCAGCCATGTGTGGAAAGCTGGAGAATGTGCGAGGATTGCACCAGAGGGAGCCATTAAAACAAGGTCATGTGACGCTCACCATCAGTCCAAAAAACTCTTGGCACTGTCATGCACTGAGATTCACTTGGGAGTCCAACCATATGATTCTGGATCTTTGAATACAAGTCCAGGAGGAACCATGGAGCACAACAGCAAAGGACATTAGCATAGCATCTGAAAACTTAAAACATCACTTACGAACATGCCATATGGAGAAAGTCTCCTGTCTCAAAACTGTCCCACAGAACAGTTCATGAGTTTAGATCTCTAGAGTAAATGAAATCATTGGCAAATGCAAATCAAGTATTTTATACATACAGTCCCTCCGCTTTTTTGATGACACTTACAGCAAAACACATTAAGGAGGGGGCTGCGGTCTCAGTCCCAGAATGAGGCTGCGGTTGAGGGTTTGTCAGATGGAGGCGTCAGTGTAATCTTTGTGGTCTGGAAGTCATTCTGTTTATGTCCAAATGAGCTTGTTTATTTTTATCTATTGTGAAATAAAGCTGCTTTATTGTGGCCCAGTTAAGTTGCAATTTCATCTCAGTAACCGGTTCAATGTCTCACTGCATGAACCTTGCCGAATCTCAGCAACAAAGCTACACTGTTTTAATGACTCTTTACAGTCTGTATTTTTATTGTTTTGCCTGTTTAACCGCATTGCTTATAAAGGGTTCTCATTTCAGGGTGACCATTCATTTCTTGTAATTTTGGAAACAATAGTCAAAATAGACATGTCTGATGTTCAGAAATCATGTCTGCCTCCTTTTACATTCTTTCTGCAGAATGCTTTAGAACTGCATTCACAGCCTCACCATCTTGTTTTTTGCAGAAATTTGACAGCTGATGAATGCAAAATTAGTGCATATTGATCTCAGATGTGTATATTACACACGCAACATAATTGTAGCCTATTCCTTAACTTTTTAACCTTACGATCCATATGTTCTCAAATTCACATCATTCGAACATCACTGATCACCGATGTCTGTCAAAAATAACGTGCACTATACACAGTGCTTACAAGCAGAGGTCCAGCGAGTGCATGCATTTCCAGGAGAACCCAATTCAACCAATTCAACCTGCTGTCTCAGAGACAATAAAAAACGTAATAGCTTGTTTTTTACAGTCTATGGTAATAGCCTACATAACGTATGCAAGTATAAATTTGTTCTTCATTCGATGAAAGTTAATCGGAATGATCAACTGAGTGAAATAATTCACACTGACTGCATGCTAAAGAGAATAAACGGCAATCCAACTGAAAAATGTTGCCAGGTTAGTGAATTTCGTACGGTACAACTTGTTGGTTTTTATGGTTATTTTTTATGCACGAACTACGCATTCTGATTCTGACATTTCTGATGAAAAAATTTTCGGTAATTTTCTATTCTTGTCTGATCTACTATTCATAATTTGGCAATAGATGAACCGTTAAATGAGGGATCAAAGATGAGTCCCAGTCATCCAATTTGACTGTTGTGTGCTGATGTAATATATAGGCCTATTAAACTTGACAGGTGATTTAAAATAATAATAATAATAATTGGTTAAAATATTAAGGCAATTATCAAAGTTTGATCAAATGTTGTTTAATTTTCCAATAAAAGATGATACATTTTTACATGATTTATTACATGAATATTATTGTATTATAAGGGATGACACCTTAAAATGTTTGACTCATGTTCAGTATATTGTTATTTATAGATATGCTATATTTATATATGAGAGACAAATGAGTGAACCCAATCTGCAGAAATTATTTGAAGTCAAATAAAACATGATTGTAATGACTCTGTCTTGACTCTATAATACTCTATTCTGACTGGCCTGATATTTTTGGTATAAAGACTAATAATATCTTTATTAATATAATAAAGCTCTATTTGTAGACCAATAGACCAAATAATCTATTTGTCTGTACTAGCTCTTGTACATTGTAATTCAATGTTTCTGGCAGTTGTTCTTAGTTGTTTCTTTCTTCTAACATGTTCAACATTGAATCAAATCAATATTTGATGCCTATTTAGTTATTTTATAAATATTTGTATTTTGATATATGCATTTGTATTCATTTGATTTCTAGCATTCAATAACCAGGCCTACATTGCCTACAATTACATTGACAAACAAACCTACATGTGATGTAACATAAATATCACACAGAATAGATGCCTTCATCACACTTGGCATGCCTATAGCTGTCATTTCATCTAATTACCATATATGTAAACAATGCCACACATGAGACTGCATGGAGACAGTGGAGGCGTTTATATAAATGACTATATAAGCAGTCGCAGCCTTCTCGAGACGTCCTCCAAGCACAATTAGAGAAAATGGCAACATGGCGTGGGACGAAGATGAGGGTCTTGGCTTTTATGCTGAGTTGTTCATCTGCGGTTGCCTATGAGGAGCCCTCGGGGAGGTACAAGACTTGACTGGCCAGTGCAGCTAACAGGGTCCAGATGTCGCCCCTGTGTTTAAGAAGGGGTCAGGGGCTGTTACTACAGCTGCGGGTTCCTCTGCACCAAGGTAGGCCAGTGGAAAATCATATTACAATCACACCCAATAGGGTGGACGCACCCAAAACCTTGCAAAAACCATATGGAGAGGTAAAGGAGGGGGTTTAAACACATGCAAGGTGTCGCAGCCAAATGAGGCCAGAGCTGATGTAGCCTAAATTTTATGTCCGCCACTCGCAATGTTGTTGTGGCATGTTAACAGAGTATGTAAAAGGGAAACAGCTGTGGTTTATTACCCACGGAAGATGCAATGCAGTGCCATTTCAGATCAAAATCTGAGTACTTGAGCTCACTGTATAAGATTACTGAGAAACCAAAACAGTCAAAAGTGCTGATTAATCTATAGCAGAAACCCCACAGCTAAGCTGGAGGAGGTTGGAATCATGTCAAGACGCTTCTAGGGGAAAATGCAAAATCCGGGGACGAGCTGTATGCATAACAGGAAACTTCAGATGATGCATAACTCCCACGGACGAAAGGGACCCAAAAATATTATGTCATTAAAAACCTGCCAGCAGATCTCTTCTTTATCTTGCACAGAATAAAGAAAGGCATACATATTTGGAACGACACAACGGTAAGTAAATAAATTTTCATTTTTGGTTTGACTATCCCTTCATCATTTACTCACCCTCATGTTGTTCCAAACCTGTATGAGTTTCTTTCTGTTGAACACAAAAGAAAATATTTTAAATTCTGATAACCAGACAATTGATGGCACCCATTGACTTCCATAGTATTTTTTTTTCCTATTATGGAAGTCAATCTGTGCCGTGATCAACATTCTTTAAAATATCTACTTTTCTGCTCATACAGGTTTGGAACAACATGATGGTGAGTGAACTATCCGTTTAATATTCTTTCTGGATCAAGTAAATTATCAATTTGTGCTGATTAAGAGGACAACAGTCAGTTTATAGCAAAAACAAGCTTTGAACTTCTGCCTTTGTCATCCTCCATGAAGTCTCTCCACAACTGACTAAACTCCGCCCCCTGACCTTGTTCTCTAATATCCTGCTCCGTACATCTATGAATAGGTGCGACACCCACCTATTTTACATCTTTTTTTAAAACAAGTGCAAAAATAGAAATAAGCACTAACAACATAATAACATATAACACTCGCTAACATCTACGTACTGAGAAATCAATCAGTGTATAACAACAAAGTCTTTGAAACTTGAATTAGGCTTGGACACCCTTCCTGATCGAGTGACAACAAGTGGAGCTGCATTCTCTTGACTGGAACGGTCGCTGTTTTGTGGCGACGTCACAGTACATGGTAGAGCCCGACCGATAAAAGATTTTGAAGGCCGATACCGATACAAATATTTTTGGGTTTTGAAGTCCGATATTCCGATATATCGGCCCGATATTTTTTTTTTATTGAATATTGTTGGATTTCACACATGTGTAAAAAAAAAAAGCTAACTTTTCTGCACAAGATACGTTTGATACTTTTTCTCTATGTCTAAATGTTCACTCCTCACAAGTATAGCTTATATTTTACAATGCAGGGACTGTAACTAGAGATATGCTAGTTATAAACACAGTAATAATTACTTTATTTAGGCAGAAAAAGTTCATTGTGGTTTCCAAGCTCAATAATGCTAACGTTAGCGGTCTTCCACTGATGATAGTGACATTAGCTAGCTTTGTGGCTAGTCTATGATGAGCCATAATTTAATAATAGATAACATCATACTGCAAATTGTAAAACATACATTTTCAATATAACAATCCAAGGAGAGATGATTGAAGCGTGTTTCGTCCATTTTTATTTAATTTTTTTTAAATATTCATTTATCGGCCATTATAACTGCCGATACCGATATTATGGAAAATGCCTAATATCGGCCAATAATATCGGCCGGCCGATATATCGGTCTGGCTCTAGTACATGGCCTTGCTTGGGGTTCTGGAGAGATCATGGACATTATGGTGGTATCCGGACAGCATGATTCAGTCACGGCGGTTTCTTACACAAGTCGTCCCATGAGACTGGACAATATAACTGTTAGGTTGAAGGGCATTTCCTGAAACTGTGGCCAGCTTGTCAAACCCACGGGTCGTCTCTCCATGCATTGCGTACCGTCTGCCCGGGCTCCAGAGGAGTAAGGCGTCTGGCAGATTTGTCATGGCTTATCTTTCCTTTTTCTCTGAGTGCAAACAAAGCAGTCTGAACATTGGTCTGAACTCTCGGTGTGAGCTGGGATACTACCACGGGGATCAAGAGGACAAACACACAAACACTAGGGCATTATTTGCATTTTGCAATTCAACTTTTTTTATGTAAAAAAAAAATAAAAAATTACTGAAAAAAAAAACTGTATTACACTGGAAAAAAAAAAAACTTTCTTGGATTTAGTCAGATAGTCTTTTGAACTGAATGGCTGGAAGATGAACATTTCTTGGCTTTCTTCATGCATGCACTTCACAAATTATTTCAAACGAAACAACTCTGACTTTCCAAGGCTCGATTGACGAAAATAACACATGGATAAGTGTAAAATGTCTTAGCAGAGGCAGTGGGCTCTCAGGGATTTTATTCAAAAATGTTAAATATTCCGCCTGTCTAAATCCAATAAATCAATGAGATTTTTTTCATCTAAAAAGAATGATAATCTTCCCAATGTCCTTATCAAGAGTACATTGATTTCCCCATTTCAAATGTGCGGTATTTGCTATTTGCCAAGCATTTAATTACACATATGCAAAGAAAAAACGAGTTTGAGAACCTATTGCTGCGAATAAACTAGGTCTAGAAACTAGAAAATGGCTCTTTAAGACTACCTGTAAGGAGGAAAAAATTTCACAACAAAGCTCAAGCCACTTAACCCCTGCTGAAAAAAAAACAATAGAAACCATTACAGAATTCCTAATGGTTTTAATGGTTATAAAGGGAAATGTATTGGTTTTAATGGAAACTGTAATGGTCCTAGTAGGTCTCTATTGGTAATTTGCTTTCTTCTATTGGTGGCATGTTTTGTCTTTTTTTCTGTATTGGTTTTAATTGAAACTGTGATGGTCCTAGTAAGTCTCTATTGGTAAGTTGCTATCTTCTATTGGTGGTATGTGTTTTCTATTGGATACCAATAGAACACCTTTTGAATTTTATAGGTTACATGTTAGTACACCATTATGAACCATTAGGACTCCAATAAATTTAGTGTTTCCTTTGGTTTGATAATAATAATTTAATGTAGGCTACACATGATTAATAGGCTAGATACAGTTTTTAAAAACTGGTCATAGCCATTGGTCTCCTGTAATTTCAGGTTTAACAGCTCGGGAGTCGGGAGTGATCAGGTCAAAACCTGACCCACATAGGTTGTCCTAACCATTAAATATGTTCAAATTATGACCAATACAAATTTGTTATGGAAACCATTAAATATATACAAATCATGACCAATACATGTTTGTAATGGAAACCACTACAAATCAGAACCAATACAAACTGTAATGGAAACCATTAAATATATCATTACCAATACAAATTTGTAATGGAAACCTATACAAACCAATACATCCTAATAGAATATGGCCCAAAACACACTACGTAATGGACACCATTTTGTAATGGTTTTAATGGTTAACGGCTGATGGTTTTGTAGTGGAAACCATTACCATTTCTGTAATGGTTTCTATTGTTTTTTTCAGCAGGGACGAGTACATGTAATGTACTGAATGCACATCTTTCGTATTTAGCCTATAGATGCTTCTCCTGCAAACAGAAATCTGTAATAACTTTGTCTTATTATAATAAGGGTTAAATCCTTTTATCTGCACTTTAATTGAACGCAGGTTTGACTCAACTGCCATTGCCAGATTTGTTTTATGCTTGATGAAAATCTAACCCACCCTTGTTTACTGTTACTGACATACTAGAGTTGTTTCTTTTCCTTCTTTCTTTCTTTACAATAAAGCATCACACCGTTCCCTCTGCCAAAAGCTCCAAACCGATGGCGTTTGTTTTGAGAGAAGCATTTCCTCCATATGGTTTTAATAAGGAGTCTCTGAGTGTGTCTGTATAATGAAATCCAAATAAATATGCTACGTTCATGTTTTATTTGGTTTGGTGTCAAACAATTTCTGCAGCTTCGATTCAATTGTTTGGATCATTTAGCTTAAAAGTAACAAAAAACGGCATCTCTTGTATTAATCTAATTGGTGGCGTGTGGTGGAGGTTGAGACTGATGTAAATTCCAGTTCCAGTTGTATTTCATGTAAATGAAAGGCATTAAAAACATTACATAAATGATTCCTAGCAACTATACTATTATATTTATAATATCATTTACATTAACACTATTTATTCAAATCAAATCCCAACACCCAGATAGCAAACTGACATTGAATCAACGTGGAAACATGACATCGAAACAACGTTGATCTTACATTGTTTTGCTCATCGAATTAACGTTGAACCAACGTCAGACGCGTCATTCTTTCAAAACTAACGGAAAATCAACTTGAAATCAACGCGTTGTTTCAACGTTATGAAAGCAAACCAATTTTCGCTTTTCATTTAGCTTTGAAGAATGCCGCGTCTGACGTTGGTTCAACGTTAATTCGATGAGCAAAATCAACGTTGTTTCAATGTCATGAGAGACGTCGTTTCCACGTTGATTCAATGTCAGTTTGCTGTCTGGGCAGTGTCATCGATTTTATGCAAATTATCTTCACTTGTGTTCACTGTTCATGCTATGCTTTTTGGACCTCTATGAGAATGCACCCAAAACGTCCCCCCTCTCAAATTTGTTCTGCAGTGTTATTTGATTTTAAACCCACCATGTACATATTAAACATGTCTTTCCAGAGGTTCTGGTTTTGTTCAGGTTGTCACAAAAGGACCTTTCACTGAGACTATTAATTGTTAGCTTGCTGTCTGGGTTTATAGTCTGTTAAGGTTTATGTGTAATTTACAGTTCCCTGAGCACTGGCTAAAAATGAAAGTTATGCTGTACAGGATGTCTACAATGTTGTTAGAACACATCATGAGCTACAGGTGGCTTCATGAGGTGCGCCGTTTGCCCCTTTTGACGCAATTAAAAAGACCATTTGCAAAGTGAAAATGAAATAGTAATGCAGCAGTACTGCGAGAACCTTTCCTGGAACATTTGTTTTCAACAGCTGTGCAAGGAAATTACTCTAGATATCCTCAATCACAAAGTCATACTGTACCAAACAGGCTCTCAGTCAAGATTCATGTCTAACAGGCCATGTCCTACAACTGTGAAGCTCATAATTTGCTTCTTAACTTGCCTTTCTCTCAACTCATGGTTTTATGTATGCTCTCACATTCTTAAAAGAGCAATGTCATGCTATCTGTAGCTGAGGAAAGCATTGGAAGGATTTCAAACCACTAACTTGCATAGTGAAAACGTCAAGCAAGAGCGTCTATCATTTCCAAGGACATATATCCAATAAAATATCCACAGATCTGTGCTGATGTCAAGTCAGAGCTCTGCTGTTTTTGATTAGCCTAAAGCCTAGTTCACACTACATGATTTTAAAATGTCGGGCTGAACTGTGCAGTTTACACTACATGACTTGCTCTCAGTGAAATCATGAGTGTTCAATTTGTTTAGCTGTTCACACCACACAACACAGCGTGATTGATCCACAACAGGAGGTAACTCACTACACGAGTTAACAACGCACTACATAGAGATACAACCACGATCGGATGATAAGAGCATATCATTTGTGACTCAATGAGAGCTGTTTCAGTACTATAGTACGGTCTAAATCCTGAAAATAATCAAACAAATAACGAGTTGACAACAACACGATTATATCTGGTCTAGAAACCATGTTTTGTCACGAAAAACCACGCAAAACGAACCAGAAATGACGCGAAACTGCAGAGAAGAACACAACACGCGAATATGGACGTCAGACAGAAACTAGTGCTGCACACTGTTTGCTCGACGATGTGCTCTGAGAAAAAAAAAATGCAAAAAAGAAAAAGTAAGATTTACCTGGTGTCCTCAACCCATGCGTTGCTATGATTGGCTGTACTCATGACATCACTGAGATTGAGTCGCACGACTGCTCGAGATATCTAGCATGCTAGATATTTTTCTGAGCTCGGTGACCTGTCTGCGAGCTGTCTTTGATGCGTTGTTGGCTCTTTCACACTATCGGATTGGCGAGCGTTAATCGTCCGCTAATCGCCCGCGATTTGCACGCGATAACACCCTGACTTGTCGGCGACTCAACGATTTGCAAATCGGGCTTAAATCGGGCTTAAAATCACGTAGTGTGAACTAGGCTTAATATGATGTGCCTGAAAAAAAGAGAAATTTTAAGATTTTGGATGATATTTTGATCGTTTTTCCAGGCATATACCAGAACGTCACATTAGTAACATTTTCCCAAAATGAAATATTATTGTTTATTGCAAAACACTGATGCACGTTCAAAAGTGTTTTTGGAAGAAGTCTTTTCTGTTCACCAAGGCTGTATTTCATGTTAAAGGATAGTGAAAAGAGTTTGAGAAATATTGTGGCAGTTTAAAATTTCTCTTTTTTTCAATTATTTTAATATATTTTAACATGTTTATTTTTATGCTAAGCTGAATTTTCAGCATCATTACGCCAGTCTTTAGTTTCGTACAATCTATTCCAATACGCTGATTTGCTGCTCAAGAAATATTTCTTATTATTACCAATATCAAAAACAGTAGTGCTGCTAAAAATTATAGTGGAAACCATGATACGTGTTTTCCAGGATTATTCTTTGATAAGTAAAAAGCATTTATTTGACATTGAAATATTCTTGTAATATTATAAAAGCCTTTACTGCCACTTTTGGTCAATTTAATGCATCCTTGCTAAATAAAAACATTAATTTCTTTAAAAAAAAACTTACTGGCTCTAAACTTAGAAGCTGGCTTTTGTACAATAATTTCCATTGCCATCACAACAATAGCATTTAACTTGCGCCCTGAAGTAATGGTTTAAAATTAGCTCTGACTTCAACACACTCTGGCGGCTGTCTAGACTTTTTTGACATAATCTGTTTGTAGAGTTATTATAATTTTTTTGTTGCGTAATGCAGTTGCTTGTTTAAATCGTAACTTAACCCTGTCCTAACGGCATACCATTAAAAATATCAAACACAAATTCGGTCCCCAAACTAATTTCCATGCAATAATAATGTCACAAGTCATAACATTCAGGGAGTTTTCCATAGGGTCAGTTATTTAACCCCACAAACTTGTTTTTTTATAGCCTTTAGGACAGAATCTTTAATATTAGTTAGTATGAACCAGAGCCGATCCGCCCTATACGCTCACTACGCAAGCTGCGTAGGGCCCCGCAAATTACTCAAGGCCCCGCCTGCCCCTCCTCGTGTCATAGCGCGTCAATTAATGTTGACAAAATGAAGCGAAACTATCCCTCTGGTCACGATAAGAGAAAGAAGAAAAAACATGAGAGTGAATTGCGGGAACAACATTTAGGTAAACTTGTGTTCTCTTCTCTCCAAGTTTGATGTCAGTCAGCAAAGTAAAGTTAAGTTTATGTGCATTTCTATTGTGTTTTTTCGGTCTTGCTGACCTAGCTGGGCAGACAGGCAGTGCATCTCTTGCATCACTTCTCTTTGTGCCTGACTGACAAAAGTGAGAGTAAAATACAATTATTTATTACGTTTGTTTTTGATAAACAACAAAGTGCAAGTTGCGCAACGGTGTTTGTTTACTGCAGCTCGGAAAAGATAACCGCGTCGCGTGTAGGCTATCATGCGTGTTCATATGCGCGTGCACGAAATGAAACGCGCATTTTTTCAAGCAGAAATATATGTGGACATACTGTACAATATATGGGCGGGAAATGATGGCACTCCTCTCATCAAAGTACACATTATACATACATACTTTTAAAACAAGAAACTGATTATATAGTCTCAGTCAATGTGTAGTTAAACATTCTAAACAACTGCAGCAGCACTAATTATGCAAGATGGAAAGCAATATTGACAATTTGACATTGATTGACTATTGATATATAGGCTATATTGAATTTAAAATGTTGATAAGCTGGACATACTGGTCAATATGGATGCACATCCCTCAGTAAATAATAACCATAAATCAAGAATTGCTTCAACATGCATAATAATAAAAAAAAAAAACTTTAACATGCCATGGCAAGCCATTTTAGCTTTTATTCATTCACAGTTTATGTATTTTTGATATTAAGAATATCATTTTTTTTTTTTTTTTTTACTATTTTCAATGTGAATTCTTGATTATTTTTTACTAGTAAGGCCCCTTAGTTACATTTTTATCTACCAATGTCTATTTTTGGACTTACATGTTCACTTGTACAAAAGTTAATTCTTGATATCAATGAGCTCACGTCACGGCGTCACGGGTCAGGTAGAGGGCCCCTTAGCAGAATTTTGCTTAGGGCCCCAGGGAGGTCAGGATCGGCACTGGTATGAACTAGTTTAATATTAGTTCTTAATATTTCTTTTAATCCCCTTTCAACATCACCTTTGTTGCTACAGACAATTTATGAAAAATCTAAGTGAGAAAATGCTTGCGTGAAATGAATTCAACATGGAAGAAAATGAAATTGGCCCCAACCCTTGGCTTAACATCTGGCGCAGTTTACTCTGGCAAGTCATGTGTTATTCAGGAGAGGGAAAACATGACACCCTCTAGCTTTCCATTTTTTTCTATTTTAAACTTAAAGCCCAAGAAATATGTACCTACTGTGCATTGTTTTCATATCGCTGTTTTTGACAGATGAGGTAGACACATTTTTCTCACGGCCCATGACTTCCTGAGTGTATTCTGTCATTGTGTCGATCCAGTTTTCTTAGCTGTAGAGCAGCAGAGGAGGTCAGGGTTTGACACTGGGACATCTGCAAACACATTAATGCAAGTTATTAAAGATATACTGGGCTAAAATTCATTTGGTTTGAAGTTTGAGGTCTGTTTCTGACAACAGAGAAGTGTCAAATAGCATTTGAGTGCGTTTTGATGATTAATATAAACTTTGAACATTATTACTTTGCCTGGGTTATTATGCTTGGCAGCTTTGATGGATGGTGTAAGGACACGTCTTGGAAAGTTCGAATATTGAGCTGTTAGCCAGTGAATAATTCTGTAACGTTTTGGTTTGTGAGAATCTCTGACCTGTTATTGAGATCATCATGTTTTCTTTGGCAAGAGGAAACTTCCTTGAAGTGTCGTGCACGATTATAGAGGATGGGGACTAAACCTTCAGGCCAGCTGTGGAGACTCTGGGCCACAGCACACAAGAGAGCTTAAGCTCATGAATGGGTAACACATTCTGCACGCTGTTTCCTAGTGTACTGGGTGGTTCATTAACTTCCATTCGCAACCCAGGCTCATTAGAAAAACGTAACTGTGGCAAACAAAACTGGCCCCCCAACTGAGCCCGCGACTGTTTTCTCCCAAGGTTTTTTTTTTCTCCATTCTGTCACCTGATGTAGTTTTGGTTCCTTGCCATTGTTGGCTTTTGGCTTGCTTAGTTTCCTCTTAACATTCAACAACATTATTGATCTGCCTTGACACCATAGGCCTAAGCTGGACGATACCATCACTGTTTTCTCCATATATATATATATAAGATAGATATATATAAGAAGATATATATATATCTTCACATCATAACACTGTGTTTCCACTTATATGCCCATAAAATGTAACTAAATTAATATTTTTTTCTTAAACAAAAATTAACCATCACTGAACTTACTTACGGTGGCCTCTGACGGTATTTAATTCGAGATCTGCTGAACAGCAGAAACAAACTTGCATTAGTTTCTTGTTATAACTGTAAAGCTGCTTTGAAACAATCTGTATTGTAAAAAGCACTACATAAATAAAGGTGAATTGACTTGAAATTCATGCGAAGTGATATTACGTTTTGCTTTGCACGTTTCGTGACAGTTTCAAAGCAAAATGTCCATCGAGTGGCACTAAAAGAGTGTTCAGTTTCATCTGAAACAAACGTTGATTGTTCTGAATTGAAATATCCGGTCAGTGGCGCTAAAAGGTAATGCACCATCGTGTTTTAAAACTACTAAACCTACCTGGTGTCAACAAAAGCAATTGTGGCATAAAACCCCGAATGCTGAAGCAACCATGCCAATTTAGCTTGTTTCTACAAGTCGTGCCTCGTGATTCACGGGATTCATATGCCTCCAAGAGTGTGTATAAGGCTTGACGAAAGGTAGGGGCTGGTGAAATCTGGTCTTTATCATTGGTCGCAAAAGCTGTCTGTCAAGGTGTGGTAATTTCTATTGTAGCAATTCACCTTTCGGCATGAACACTGAGCTAGCTATTGAGCAAGTTGACAAAAAATGGAGTAGATAGTAGTCTACATTTTTACGTTTAATTTATAAGTGAACAGAACAGCTAGTAACCGCAACGACTAAATAACCTCACAGAACACACTAATAAATGCATGCCCATTGCCCAAGCAATGACTCCGATAACCCTAGCGACTGCACAGCAACATAACAACAGCTTTGAAATCACATAGCAATGGCCAAGCATTCACTTAAAGGAACACTCCGACTTTTTGGGACTTTAGCCTATTCACCTTACCCTCCAGAGTTAGATAAGTCCATACATGCCTTTTTCATCTCCGTGCGTGCTATAAGTCTGTTTGACGCACCCACCGCTAGCCTAGCTTAGCACAAAGACTGGATGTGAATGGTTGCACTTTCATAGTAATCCAAATGAGTGACAAAATAACGCAATTGTTTTCCTATTTACATGTTGTGATTTGTATAGTCACAGAATGTACAAATAACAAAGTAAAATGAGACACAGATATCTTTTAACCGTATAAAACCTGGGAACTATTCTCTGAAGGCGAAGCACTGCTACTTTGGCGGAGTGATAACCGCATCACCTGAGACACGCCGTGGTGAGGAGCGGAGAGTTCGCTCAGTGTTTGGGTAATAGAGTCAGCAATTTATAAATAGTAAAAGCGTAGTTTACAGTCATGGGTTTTCGCTCTGTAAATAGCTGCGACAGTAAACAGGGGAGGTAATATCATGTTTCACAGAATTCCAACTAAAAACGCTGACTGGATGAAGAAATGGCTAACTTGATGGATATTGATCCAAACACACCTAAATAGATTATGAAGGGACATTATGTTTGCTCGGTACATTTCAATGGACGACTATTTTGAAAAAATGGAATTTGCCACACGGACCATATAATGTGCTGAAGGATACGGCCATCCCATCTATAGCACAGACAGGACAAGTGGATCACCTGCGGCTGAGGTAAGTGTTCCGTTATGTTTTTAGATGACCTACTGTAACAGTGCCATTATTAGCCAGAGCTAATGTAACGTTAGTGACACTATTATATGATTAGGGTATGAATATGTTTTTATCTTGATGCGGTGCGGACGCGCTTGGAAAAAAAACGAGCGCGTTCACCGCGTTGAACTTGCACCCTGCGCGCGGCGCGCCTAGTAGCCTAAATTTTAAATAACCATGGAAATAACGAACTTGAGCGTGCAAAAGGGTACGATAGGCTGTGAGTTCATTGTGCAAAAACAATTTGTGCTATTACTTTCCCCTTATTCTATCCTATAGTAATGCAATTTTACTGTATATTGTAATGACCTGGCAGTCAGCGCTAGCAGCTGGGTGCATTATGGGTAATTGTTTATTGAGAGTTGATTTATGTGTTATTACAGCAAGATCTTTAAGTTGTTGTTATAGTAAAGTTATGTGTGTAATGTTCAAGTTGATCAGATGTTCTTGGTTCATTTACTGCCTAATGTAAAAATGTGTCCCTCACCGTTGTTGAGAGAGATGTGTAAGGCAATAGGGCCCTGCCTGAGTAGTTCTTTCTTTGTTCTGCATTAAAAGTGGAAAAACGGTGTTACTGCCTCCTGTTGGTTGATGTGTAAACACTCTGGGTCGTGCGGTGTATGGGACATGAGTGTTCTTATCTCATTTTAGGATTTAGCTTAGTAAAAGTGTTATTAGCCTAATTTAGCTCCGGTTAGACTCACGTTTTATTTGGATAGCTACCAGTTATTACAGTGGTGTCAGAAGTGGGATTTTAAAAGTCGTTTAAAAGACGGCGTTATGGAGCAAAGCATAGGCGAATTAGAGCGTGCCATCCATGAGAACAGCATCATGCTAGAGCGTCTGACGAGCAAGACGCCGAGGAGGAGCAGGGCTCCGCACCAGCCTGACGGCGCCAGCATTCACCGAGCCATGTACCACTCTCCTGGTCCCCGACAGAACGAACTTCCAGTCGTCTCACCGACACTCCAAATTAGTGGCCAGCCCGGCGCCCTCACACGTTCGCCCGCTAAGCTACCACGATATAGCGGGTTGACACCCCTGGAACCCTACCTGGCACAAGTCGACCTGGCCGCCCTCCACGATGGATGGAGCTGTGAGGAGACGGCGATTCATTTGGCCCTCGCCTTGGAGGGTCCCGCACTCCAGGTCCTTATCGATCTGTCTCCTGAGGAGCGGCGTGATCTCCAGGCCCTCACTGCTGCTCTCAACCGCCGCTTCGGGCAGAGAACCTCCGCTGAACAGAGCAGGGAGGAACTAGCTAACCGACGTCGATGTGAAGGAGAGAGTGTGGGCGCTTTCGCAGCTGACATCCGGGTTTACACCCGAAAGGGCTACCCTACCTTCCAGGCCGCAGCGAGGGAAGAGCTGAGCCTCCACGCTTTCCTGCGGGGTCTTACACCCGAGCGGCTCCGCCAACATGTCCGCCTACTGTCACCCCGAAATCTCAGTGAGGCGCTGAGAGAGGCTGAGAGAGCTGAGGAGGTGCTACAGGCTCGGCCGGCGACAGGTCGATCTTCACTCCAGCATCATCTGACGAGAGCCGTCGAACGGGAGGTGGACGTGGCCCGATCCGAGGAGGAGGTCAGCCGAGTTCAACCAGCGGAGACCCCACGACGGAGGACGAGGCTAGACCACTGCTACCGCTGTGGAGAACCGGGGCATTTCGCCAGGGACTGCCCTGCTCCGAGCCCCCGGCCCCGGGCAATGTCACCCCCGGGAAACGACCTCGGAGTGAGGCAGTGAGGGGACCCTCACCCCGTTCTTCAGTACCCCTCCACAATGACTGCCCTACTGTGGGACGCTGCGGGTCTGCCAGAGGACTGTACCTGGACTGTGTTGTTGACGGGCAGCCCTGCAGCGCCCTGGTGGATACGGGGTCCACCATTTGCTTGCTGCGCAAAGGACTGTTGTCTGGAACGGCCGGTCCTCTTCCGGAGGACTGGACCCCCACCAGTACCGAACTGCTCACCGTCACAGGTGAAAGGACAGTAATGCCTGGAAAGAAGCTGTTGTCGGTGGTGGTGGGGATGAGCCAGACGAACCATGAGTTCTGGCTCGCTGATATCAGAGATGAGTGCATTATTGGCTTGGACTTGTTATCCCACTGGGGAGCACGTGTTGACGTGCCGGGGGCCGCCCTATGCCTAGATAATGAGACTGTGCCGCTCCGATTGGGCCGGAGCCATCATGGAAAAGCTCCGACTCCCAAACGCCACACAAGAGCTGCAGAGACTCAGGGGGAAACCAGGGGGGGTATTGGAGCCCAGACCAATACATCTCCACCACTAACACCGCACGCTCAATCCGCCCCCCCATCACCTGAAACTGTTGTTGCTGTTGAGGAGTTGGGGCGGCGAAGCAGTGAGCATCTGAGCACACCGCAGCAGGAGCAGTTGCAACGCCTGTTGGGAGAGTTTATGGACATTTTTGCAGCCCGTGAGGAGGACTGTACCAGAACAGCTCTGGTGCAGCATCACATTGACACTGGCCCTGCTGCTCCCATTCGCTTGCGCCCCCATAGACTGCCTCTCGCCAAGCGCCAGGCTGCTGAAGAAATGATCCGAGAAATGGCAGCTAACGGCATTATTGAGCCCTCAGACAGTCCCTGGGCTGCACCTATGGTCATGGTGCGGAAGAAAACTGGGGCGTGGCGCCCTTGTGTGGACTTTCGGCGACTAAATGCGGTCACCCGCAAGGACTCATACCCACTGCCGCGCATTGATGATGCATTGGATTATGTAGCTGGATCCTGTTGGTTTAGTTCTTTGGACTTGCGCAGTGGGTATTGGCAAGTTGAGCTGGCGGCAGAAGCCCGGCCCAAAACTGCATTTACGATAGGGCAAGGACTGTGGCAGTTTAAAGTGATGCCCTTTGGACTGTGTAATGCCCCAGCCACCTTTGAAAGGCTGATGGAGCGGGTCCTTAAAGACATTCCCCGCACCCGCTGTGTGGTTTACTTGGACGATCTGTTGGTCCATGCCAGAGACTTTGACCAGGCTGTCCACAACTTACGGGAGGTCCTGACAGCCATCCGTAGTGCTGGTTTGCGGTTGAACCCAGCCAAGTGCAACTTGCTCACCCGCCAGACGCAATTCCTGGGACACGTGGTCAGTGAGAGCGGGGTGGCTACCGACCCAACAAAGGTGGCCGCGGTGAGGGACTGGCCCCCACCAACCAACATCACTGAGCTGCGGAGCTTTCTGGGCCTGGCTTCCTATTACAGGAGGTTCGTCAGAGACTTTGCTACCATTGCCAGCCCCTTACATCAGCTGACAAACAAGGGCCGGCGTTTTGGGTGGTCTGAGGATTGTGCTGTGGCCTTTCGACAGTTAAAAGCGGCTCTCATCGACGCTCCTGTCCTAGCCTACCCTGATCCTAACCAACCGTTCCTTGTGGACACTGATGCCAGTAACGTGGGGGTCGGAGCCGTACTATCCCAGAGGGGGGAGAATGGAGAGCGAGTGGTTGCTTACTATAGTTGCAGCCTCAGTCGGCCAGAAAGAAATTATTGCGTCACCCGACGGGAGTTGCTAGCGGTGGTCCTGGCCGTCCGCCACTTCAGGCCCTACCTCCTGGGCACCAGGTTCACACTGAGGACAGACCACGCTAGCCTCACTTGGATGCTAAATTTCCGCCAGCCGGAGGGTCAGGTGGCAAGGTGGCTCGAGATTCTTCAAGAGTACGACTTTGAGGTTCAACACCGACCGGGCGGCAGCATGCTAACGCTGACGCCCTCTCCAGACGTCCATGCTTTGCTGACGAATGTCGATACTGCAGTCGCCAGGAAGAACGATGTCTGGAGCCATCGTCAGCAGCAGTAAGGCCGGGTGACACCCGTGGAGATGGGGAGCCGTTCACCACCGAGCAGCTGAGGCAACAACAGGCGAATGATCAGGTACTGATGAAGGTCAGGGGTTGGTTAGAGGCCCAAACATGTCCAGACTGGCCAGCTGTGTCCTCCCAGGGGCCCGAGATCAAGACGCTTCATTCTCAGTGGGGCAGCCTGGAGCTCCACGATGGCGTGATCTATAGGCGGTGGCAGGCGCCGGGTGGGGGATCGACCGGTTGCAACTCCTGGTTCCCCACGCTCTGCGGCCGGAGGTCCTCCGTTGGGTTCATGGGGCAGCGGGAGCCGGCCATTTCGGAAACTCTAAGACAGTGCGGCGGCTGCGGCAGCGTTTCTACTGGCCGGGATGTCGGCAGGATACAGAGATGTATGTTCATTGCTGCGATATTTGCACGGCACAGAAGGGACCCAGTCAACGCTCTCATGCGCCATTACAACAGTACCTAGTCGGGGCACCTATGGAGAGGATTGGTGTGGACATCTTGGGTCCATTTCCCATCACAGATGCTGGTAACCGTTTTGTCCTGGTCGCTATGGACTATTTTACGAAATGGCCAGAGGCATATGCAGTGCCAGATCAGAGTGCTTCCACTACGGCGCAGCGACTAGTGGACGAGATGTTTGCCCGGTTTGGGGTGCCGGATGAACTTCACAGTGACCAGGGGCGTAACTTTGAGAGCCGGTTGTTCAGTGAGGTGTGCCAGCGATTGGGGGTGAAGAAGACAAGAACCACTCCCCTCCACCCGCAAAGCGATGGACTTGTTGAGCGGTTTAACCGCACCCTGGCCACCCAACTTGCCATCTTGACCAGTCAGCACCAGAGAGACTGGGATCAGCATCTGCCTCTGGTACTGTGGGCATATAGGACAGCTGTGCAGGAGTCGAGTCAGTGCACACCGGCGGCACTGATGTTTGGGAGGGAGCTCCGCACGCCAGTGGACTTGGTGTTCGGGTCACCCCCCGAGCCAGACATTACTGGCGGGCCAGAATTGGATTACTTCAGGAAATTGAAGGAACGTCTGAGCACGGTCCATCAAATGGCCAGGGAGGCTCTGAGGGACGCTGGAGCCCGCCAGAAACGGGCATACGATGCCCGGGCCCACGGGCCTACGATTGGGCCCGGGGACAAAGTGTGGGTGTTCTGCCCCCAGTTTGGGTTGTCACCCAAACTGACTCATCATTGGCAGGGACCTGGGGAGGTTTTGGACAAAATTTCCGAGGTGGTCTTCCGGGTCCGAATGCCTGGACGGGGTAGACGGGTGGTACTTCATAAGGACCGATTGGCTCCATACCACCCTCTGGCCCCAGAGCAAAAGATTGATGAAGGCCACAGTCACTCCCCAAAATCCCCTCCCAGCGCCGAAACGGACAATGATGGACTCAAGGCTGAGCCTGGCGTTTCACAGGGGAGGTTGAAGCGTGTTCGACGCCGGCCGGGACATTTGTTAGATTTTGTTGTGGGAGATTAGGGTTGTGGGGACACTAACCCTCTTGGGTGGGGGTTATTGTAATGACCTGGCAGTCAGCGCTAGCAGCTGGGTGCATTATGGGTAATTGTTTATTGAGAGTTGATTTATGTGTTATTACAGCAAGATCTTTAAGTTGTTGTTATAGTAAAGTTATGTGTGTAATGTTCAAGTTGATCAGATGTTCTTGGTTCATTTACTGCCTAATGTAAAAATGTGTCCCTCACCGTTGTTGAGAGAGATGTGTAAGGCAATAGGGCCCTGCCTGAGTAGTTCTTTCTTTGTTCTGCATTAAAAGTGGAAAAACGGTGTTACTGCCTCCTGTTGGTTGATGTGTAAACACTCTGGGTCGTGCGGTGTATGGGACATGAGTGTTCTTATCTCATTTTAGGATTTAGCTTAGTAAAAGTGTTATTAGCCTAATTTAGCTCCGGTTAGACTCACGTTTTATTTGGATAGCTACCAGTTATTACAATATTATATACTGTTGAATACATTTGGTTCAGCTAATAAATTGCATTTAAAATATATTGATTCCTGTAATAATAATTATTTATTCATGTGATATTTATAAATCTGGGTGCGTTTTTGGTTGGAAATCAATGAAACATGGTACTGTATTACTATTACCTGCTCTCCCCTGTTTATTGTCACAGCTCATACAATAAAGCAAACACCCGTGATAAACTATGCTTTTCTATCTAACGTTATTAATTGCTGACTCTTTATTCCAACACTGAGCGAACACTCTGCTCCTCGTCACGGTGCGTCTCAGGTGATGGTTATCACTCTGCCCAAGTAGCAGTGCTTCGCCTTCAGAAAATATAGTATTTATACGGTTAAAAGATGTCTGTGTCTCATATGGCCTTCTTATTTGTACAGTCTGTGACTATACAAACCACAACATGTAAATAGGAAAACGTTTGCGTTATTTTGTCACTCATTTGGATTAGTATGAAAGCTGCAACCATTCACATCCAGTCTTTGTGCTAAGCTAGGCTAGCGGTGGGTGCGTCAAACAGACTTATAGCACGCACGGAGATGAAAAAGGTATGTATGGACTTATCTAACTCTGGGGGGTAAGGTGAATAGGCTAAAGTCCCAAAAAGTCGGAGTGTTCCATTAAAAAACACCCAATTAAGTGCACAGCAATAAGCCATAATAGCTTTGCAACTGCATGATAATGTACTAAAACACTCAGAACAGCTTAGCAACTATTTCCCAAAATAGCATCACTCACGTTTTATCATTTTTTATTATTATAAATTCATAATATATTCAATATTCAAATGCCCCAGAGCATGATATCATATCCACTTGCCTACAACCATTGCAGGGTTCTATAGGGGTAGACATCTTGCTTGAATATTTATTTGGCTCCCTCTGCTTTCTACATGCCAAAGTCACAAAATACACAGGCAACCAAAATCTAGTTCCACTGGAACTCATTAGAATATTTGAAGCTTATAGCTGTTGCCATTGAGGTTTAACGATTCAGCTGGTTCCCACACAGTTACTATTATGTTGTCATTCCCACAAGGAATCAATTTCCTTTGAAAAGCTATTTGGTACACAAGTTTTCTGGATCGAATTTTTTTTGATTTGATCATAATCAGCAAGCTGTAAATGAAAGCTGAAGATCAATTTGCACAGTACTGAACTTGAGAAAGAAATAATGGGATTGAGGAATAAACAAATTTCTTAAAGAAACAAAAGGGACTGGGAATTACTAGAAATTAGTGATCTAACACCACATTCAAATGTCAATCATCTAATGCTAATAGTTTGTTTCCTTATTACAACTTAGCCATGATACAATAAGAGAAAGTAAAACTAAACTATACATAAAAAAAACAACTCATTGCCATAATCACGAGATGAAACATTCAGTGACATGCTAATCAGACTTTGCGTTCTAACATTAGTGATGGGGTAGACAGACTTTTGATCATAGATCTTATTTTAGCTTTGCACTTGCTTTTGATTTGCTCTCTTTGTTGAAATGAGCCATGTAATAATCCATCAAATGGAGCTGACATTTTCACCGTAACTATGATGATGATTTATTGTCACATATGGAAACTGTTTAAGCTTGCCAGTATTCAGATATCACAGAGTCTTCCCATCACCATGTGCAACACTATGCAGCTGGCACAAGTTGTTTTAACATCTAAATAAAACATCACATAAATACTGCAGTTTGGTATAGGCTATTGTTTGTGAAATAAAAACACATTATTGTGATGCTTTACATTTACTTAAGTGATAGTTCTCTTTGAAATTAATTTGAGGTATGTTTTAGCTTACCTCAAGGGCATCCAAGATGTAGGTGTCTTTGTTTCCGCTGTAGTTTCAATTTTGATATTTTTAGGTCAAACCGTTCTTGTCTGTCAGTCATATAATGGGGGTTTATGGGGTCCACCTTTAAGAGCATGCACAGAGGAATCCAAATTAAACATGATTGAATGACTCATAAATCTATAAGTACACATTGATGGCCTAAGACATGAAATGAGTTTGTGTGAGAAAACAAGTAGTAGTTATAGTTTTAACACTATAACTACTATACAAGTATAAAAACTATACTAAAAACGAATATAGTTTTTACCTCTTGTAACCACAGCCACGTCCAAGTGATCTGAAGGCACGGGTGCTTCGGTCTTCGACTTCTCTGTGCATGCTCTTTGAGTTGGTGACCATAGACCTGGATTATATGACTGACAGACAAGAACAGTTTGACCTAAAAATATCAAAACACCTACATCTTGGATGCCCTTGAGGTAAAATAAAACAAAAAAGAGAAAAGAATAAAGAAAAAAACGTCCAGCTGGGTATTCTATGTTTCCAAAATGATTTATTTAGGTTGTATAAAAAGTTGCAGTTTAATACTGATCACTTTTGGTCATTCAAATCCATAAACTGCACATTTGCTTTGTTTTTTATATATTATAGAGTTTTTTGGCATTTTTTCAAATGCAACATTGTAAAATGTAAAAAAAAAAAAAAAAAAAAAAAAAAAAAAAAAAGTGTATTGCTGGGTTGATAGCTTATCATGAAAAGTCATTTCTCTTATTTTTTCCATGATTTTACTATAAAATGACCAAAGCAGTAATGAAATGGTACATTACTTGTTTAGTGAAGTTAAAAATGCTAAACAAAAATGCCCCCCTCTTATTTACATTCTTATAAACCTTTATTGTTGTGCAGAGAATAAATTGTATGGCAACACAAACACATCATGAAGTCCTCCTCAGACACATGAACCAACGCTTAAAATTACTTCCGTTAAACTTATCCATACTTACAAATTGGAAAATCAAACCAATATGAACATAAAAACTTAGAAGTTTCACTGTTCAATTCCAATGAATGAAAAAAAAAAAAATTGTCTGTAAAGGTTTTTGAGGGTTCATGCAATGCAATGCAATGAGTTCATCATACTTTTCGCAGTGTTTTATCAATTTTGTACCAAGAATACCGTTGCGTTGATGAGTGAAAATATTTGGTTTACTTGAAACCATAATAAAAATCATGTTTCAGAGTACCTGCTCTGAATGTTCTGGGATTATGATGCAAATACAAAGTGGAAAATGTTGCTGTACTATAATGCAAATACAAAATGGAAAACGTTGCTCTATTAATACATACACTCCATAAAAAGCAAAAGTATGATTTGTCGAATGTTTATCTGTCTTCAAATGCTGATGCTGGCGAATTATTAAGTCCAATGGATATGGTTTCATAGAAGCCTGGCTCTATTGATTGTTAAAACAAGATTGTGGTGAAGTGGCTCATTTACAGAATTGTGTTTGAGCGCTTTTCTTGTGTTGAAAGCCTATACATAGTGTATCGTTGTTCAGAGCAAGCTTCATTTTTGGGGAATGTGCATGTGGGCCTCTAAGATTCCAAAGAGTCCCCACCATCGTCTTGTTTAGAGACAGATCTCCAAGTTGACGTCCACCACCATTCTACTGCAAGAAACATCATAACCGTATCCAGAAAGGCAGTCAGTGTATCACCATTTGGGTTATTTTTAAGTTGTATGTCTATCTGTTCATGACTTCTGAGCAGGCTCCCCTGGTGGACCGGGTATTCCAGGTGGCCCCGGTGGTCCTACAGCGCCCTGTATTCCTACCGGTCCCGGAGGTCCATGTACCCCTGGGAGTCCGGCTTGTCCCCGGATTCCTGGCGGTCCTTTGGGGCCAGGAATTCCGTCCTTCCCAGGAACCCCCATATCACCCTTCAGCCCCTTTTCAGCACGAGGCCCTGGTTGCCCTAAAGACCCTTTTTCTCCCTTAAGTCCAGGCCCACCTTTCATTCCAGAAACTCCTGGCAAACCTTGATCCCCCTTAATTCCCATAGCGCCCTTTAATCCTTGAGGTCCACGATTTCCTGCAAGTCCCCTGTCTCCTTTCAGTCCAGATACACCTAGTGGTCCTTTGGCTCCCGATTCTCCCCTGCTTCCCTTTGGACCAGGTGGACCAGGCATACCTATTAAGAATCCAAAAAAATGCAAGTTAAGCTATTTAGACACAACAGCAGGGCTCTTCAAATATGGCACTAGAGGATCACCATCCAGCAGAGTTTAGCCCCCAATGCTAATCAAACTCTGCAGGACAGTGGCCATTCAGGGCACTACAAGTAGATAATAACCTTTCAGAATAGTGAAGTTCTGGATCAGCTTTGCATGACTGGTGTCTACAAGCTTCATCTCCTCCATCACCAATGATAGGTTCCTCACATCATCTTCGAGGCGCACATTCAGCATCATGTACTGCATTCTGAGAGTGTCGGCTAGGTGAAGAAGAAGCAGGACTGTGTTGTTTAAGTTCTGCAAATCTTCAGTGTGACTGCCCAGTCTGGATTGGCAAGAGGAACTCTCTATGTTGATGTATTTGTACATGCTCTGAACATGGCTGACGGTTGCATTGATGCTGGAAGAAACTGTGTCGATCTCCATTTCAATGGAGTTCATCCTTGCATCCAATGTCACAAATCGCTCCCCGGTCCGGTTTTCGTAGTACTTCGTGTGGTACTGGTGGTCGTGCATGTTCTCCTCGTGTTCGTCGATGTAAGACGAGACATTGTCCAGTTGCATCTGCAGGTTCATGACTTGCAGAGTGAGGTCATGCACCATCTCTGAGCTCATGCTGATCCGCTGGTGAGTGGCAGAGACGCCACTTTGAACAGCCCTCACGGTCTGCATGGTTACGCTGGCATTGGATTTCATGGCACTTAAAACTCTGCTGTAATTCTGCCAGTCCGCTGTTATTTTTTGGAGCACCAAGGTCTCCTCTTCGGCCTTCCTCTGAAGAGCACCTATCCACGACGCACTAAGAGCAACAGTGGTGTTGACTTGTTGCATTGTGGCCTTCAAATCATACTGATCCTCAATTAGGGTTTTCATCCCTTGTTCTGTTTCATTAATGACAACCTGCCAGCCTGTTACCTGATCCAGGTATTGGCCCACAGACTGGTTTATACGCTTAATGACGATTCCATAGGCCTGGAGCTCTCTCGTCATTCTGTTGCTGGTTTGCGTAAGACTTTGCTGAGACTGGATCGCCTGGTCCAACTGCTGTTTTTGATCGAGTACCATCTTCTGGGTCTCCTCAAACTCCTTCTTCAGTCTGGCTATCTCCTCTTGGAATTGTGCAACATCTAAGCAGTTGGAATAGTTGCTTGCAGTGCTGATATCTACAATAGAACCACCAAACCATGAATCTCTTGTATTGCTGATAAAAAAAATAGGTTACACTTTATTTCGATAGTCACTTTAGACATTCTACTAACTATATAAGTAACTTTTCAACTACATGTCAACTAAGTGTCATTAGAGTATTAGTAGACTGTAGTAGACTGTCAGTAGACTGTTAGGTTAGGGTTAGGTGTTAGGGTTCAGGTTAGGAGAACAGGTTGACTTGTAGTTGCTAAGTTACTTACAGCCAGTTGAATGTCTGTTGGGGGACCAACAAAATAAAGTGTTAGCAGATATTAAGCTGACAGTCTACTAATACTCTAATGATAGTTAGTTGACATGTAGCGGCAAAGTTACTTATAGTTAGTGTTACCAAAAAATACACTGCAGGAAAATGCAATTGTGTTTAAACAGCTGTTTCTTAGGTCATTATTTCAGTTATAAATGATTTCTCATGAGTTTTTACTCTCTGAGGGGTTCACCGACCACAGGAAGTGAACCGAGAGATCAGATAAACAAATTAGATTAATCCAGCAGGCCTATTTTCAACAGAAGCGATTGTGTGAAAACATGGTTTGCAGCTTCACTTTCCGGTTGTAGATCAGTGTTTTTATTGTTAACTAAAACAAAAACTATTAAACAATTAAAATGAAGCTTAAATACAAATATTAGCTGAAAAACGAAATACTGAATACTGAAGTACTAAAACTGAAAACATTTTTTTTAAGCTTTGTAGAAATATAAAAAAAAAAACTAATAAAAATGACAGAAGCACATCATAAAAATATTAAAACTTAAACTAAAATTTAAATGAAAAGTGAAAATATCTATAAAAAAAAAAGCAGTTCCCAAAATTGTATGTATAATAAAACAAGAATTCTTACCTTTTATACTCTCCTGGACTTTGGAAATATGTTTGTGATAAAATGATTCCTCTTCAGATAAGTTATCAACTCTCCTGAAAACTGACATGACAAATTTATTGATATTAAAACGGCCATTTTAGAGAATTAAGTGATGAACAACAAACAAACAAGCGAGCAAGAAAAATGTTCAATATGAATTTCTCATTCTAATGAAAAAATTTGACATTGGATAATATTGGAATAGTTTTAAGTGATCTCAGTTTCCTTAGAGAATACACAGGTTTGGAATTCTTTTCTGAAGCTTTCTTCACACACCAAGACTTAATCTTGGACTACGGGGACTGGTAAAGTGTAATGGACCCTCGCTTGTGGTTGTAATTTATTTTCCAGCTGCATGTCTGCATGTCACCTGCGCTAAAGCGCTAAAAGGACATTGCTTGCTTTGTCACCTAACAGGATGCTTGAGTTGTGCAAACAGATTCACTTCCTACATAACATTCCTTAACATAATAGCATGTATATTACACGCATAACTGCTTTTAACAACATTTTTGAGGAGTTGAAGCGATATGAAACAGATGTGTGTGGCATTATTCTGAAATATCTTGTAGTTAGGCCTGTTTTTTCTGTCAATGAACCATCATCTTGTCATCATATTTTTCATCAAACAAAACAACATTCTTCTTAATTTATTTAGCCACAGTTTAGCTATGTTGTGGCCTGATGTGGTAGAATTACATCCTGTCAGTGAGACAATGCTAACAAAGTTCCTGTTGGAGGCCCATTGCATTTGAAACATGGATTTGTTTGTTGTATGTCATAATATTATTAGAAGAAACTTGTGTAATTGTCTTGAAGGTAAATGATTCGTAGTTATTTCACTATTGACTTTTGTTATGCTTTAATCCTCGTAAGTGGGGCAAAAGATTCAGATTTGGCATACAACATCACGCATGACGTGAGAATTAGACTGCAGCTCCGCACAGGGAAAGTGGAGGTTTTGGCCTGCTTCTATAAAATCTGGAGATTGTTAACTTTATGAGCATAATGCTGAATCAAAACCCATGCTACATGCTCTAACCAGGTGTCTGATGGATGAAAATCAGGGTTTCCTGCATTCCCTTTCTCTGGAAATCCTCAAATTAATTTGATCCATAGCTGATTCAAGAACAGGTTTTATATCTAACTTTCGACTTTGATCAATCACGTAACCAAGAAAAAGATTGTGTTGAAAGCACGATTTATTAGTGATAGTGTTGCAGTGCCGTAAAATCTTACCAAGGGTTGCCAAGACGGCCACAGCAATGATGAGTAAAGCTAAAAAGCCATAGAGCATTTTGACAGCTAGCGTAAGAGAATGTGTCTGCTGACATTTCATACATCCTCCTCTTGCCCTTCCTGTGTACAAAAAAAAAGACACCTTCTCAATAAAGAAACCTGGTATTCATGTCAGATCTGAAATTTATCAGAACATTATATCCTGTTATATAAAAAAAAAACAGTAAAGAGACTATTCAAATATTGGACGTGACTAGTAATTTAACTGAGCTTGCAAATTCTGTAAATTAACCTTTTCAAAGCCTAAATGTCATCAAGAACGGAACATTTAAAACAGATGTACAATAATCAAATCACAAACAAAAGAGTGAATCACTACTGTAAAACTTCTTTCTCCTAACTCCATAGTTTGTACTCTGTAATGCCCCATTAATAAGGAGAGCAATACGCTTTAATAAAAATGATTTTTCTAACCTCTCAGGGGAGGAATTTCCTCTTCTTCTCCAGTTAAGTCCTCCTCTACAAAGAGAAATTGCACAAAACACGAATAAGTCATGACTTTACAATTCATAACATCATACTTGAATGTAATCATAATCCAACTAAATCATCTTTCAGCGTGTTGGCTAATCAAACACAATTCTTCTTGAGACTCATCATCTACCTCCTGCACAGTACAAAACACTGTACCATAATATTTTCATCATGTCGGGTCTCAGAGTTTAATTGCAGGAGATTATAAGAGGACAACTAGATCCACTGCAGGGATTAAGGACATATTTGGACTTATAACTCTATATCAAAAGGGTCCAAATTAAACTGAAAGAAGAAAAAGTATCCACATACCATTAAAAAGCTGGTTCTCGTAGCCACAATAGCTATCTGCAAGAGAGGGGAGAAGAGCAGCAGGGTTGATGTATGTGTTTGCAAATTAAGGTCAATCGAATGACACGTATCTAGGAGAATGACGATCACATTTGCTTTATCAGCAGAAACAATAAATCATAAACTAAGAGTGGAAAAACTATAAGGCTGGCTTGCTAGTACAAGCCAAAAACTTGGACTGATTAGTATGAGGTCACTGTTTGAAAGAGCCTTATATTAAGCACAAATGCATGAAATTGGTGAGAGAAGTGTATATATATATATTATATATATATATTAGACTATATGCCATCAGAAAATCCAAGATCCAAGAAGCTTTATCCACAAGGGACAAAGACAAAAAGAAGTTTTCAAACTGAATCAACATTGTTAAGTCTGTTCCATTTTACATACTACTTGACCACAAACATTGAGATGTGTTATGGTCTCCAAGACCAACTATGTTCCACAGAGCTTGCTGTCTCAAGGGAAGAAGGAATACACAAAAAGAAAACAAAAACAAAAAGCATGAAAATGTTTAGGCGTCTTTGAAGTTTGCAATCTACCATGTTGCAAAGTCATGGTTTCTGGAAACAAGCCAGGGTTTACTTAAACAAATGGGAAAAATTGGGCATCAACTGTCTGCAGAAATGCAACACTTTGTGTAAAAAGTTTGACAAGTTTAGAAGCAAACCACCAAAAGAATAATGACTCAATGTCCCTGTACCTTGCAGCTGAAGAGCACTTGGTCCAGAGAACAGAAACTGCCAGTCAATGCTGTTAAACATCAAACGGTTTTCTCTTTATCGGACACTATTGTTCAGCAACCACTTTTAAAACAACATCCCTCAATACCACAGTCTCAGGGAGTTTGCACCTGCTTCGTTTTCTGTTTTCTTAAAATCTTGGGTCTGTATTTTTCAAACCTCAGGCACGTCTTGGAGCAATGCATTGCATGCCAACCCTGCTAAGCTCATGGTGAGATTGTTTATACGTACTACTCAAGCCGCTGAGGTCAGGTCTACCGGAGCCAGAGTGCTAGAAGGGGCAAAAGCTTGATGAGGGAGAAAGTGGAGAGACTTTACTTATCCCCACCAGTCCTGGCTATACAGGTGGCTCGGAACACGCGCAACCTTGGGTCTTGTGGTAGCGTGAGTGTTGCCAACAGTACAGAGGAAAAGGAGGGGACCCTCCAGTCTGGTCTGGATGTCTGAATTCTCCTTCAAAACATTGCTTACAAGGAAAGAACCATTGAAAAGCACTATGGCAGGGTCAAGTACTTGAGAAGTATGAAAAGAGGCAAGTTATTTAATTAGCTTGACGGGTCATACAAGGATCTAGAGGAAATGGAAAGTTTCTGGATTTCGTTAGAAGTCTGAAAACATAAGGGCAATATGCCAGTGTTTATTAAGAGTGGGGAGTCAAAATTCAAAATACAGTTTCGTGTAAACAAGGAGTCTTCAGTTTGCATGTTATGCAACAATATAATACAGTAAAACTTCTGGCCAGGTCTGCTGTTTTTTTTTTTTTCAAAATCAACAGCATTTGTTGACCTTAGAACATAGAAATGTAATTTAATTGGTCTGATATAGGGCACTGTAAAAGAGTATGATCAATGTAACATTAGTATGGACACAATTTAGGTAGCATTTGAAGGATAAAATCTTAAAATATCAGTTATCTCAGGTGTACAGCGCAAGTAAAACAATCCACTTGGGCAGATGTTTAACAGTATGTTAACAACCAGCTATGAAAACAACATCTGTGCCCTGACCAAACACTACAGGCTGAAATTTCATTCTTGGTATTCGAAAACTGTGAGAATACTTAAAACCACATGAATTACAATGGTGGCATGTACTAATTTGAGAAAAAAATATAATTGGCAGTGCCCATTCTAAAGACTTGGTCACCAAGATTAGCCTACTCCATCAAAAAATGGTTGCCAATTTAGTATTTTCTTCACAATATGTAATTTGTTATGAGGCATCCTTTCAGCTATCCTCTTTTCCACAAATACAGCAAGGGCAGCACATGTTTATACAACTCAAGAGTTGAGAATAAGGCTAGGATATCACATGTCAGAACTTCACAATGTCAAAAGTTTGAGGTTTACCTCTTCAACACCTTCTACAGAGGCCAAAGATGTCTGAGGATTCTCCTAATCCTTCAAATATTGCAATGTAAAGCTACTTGATGAGGCATTCACAAGGGTAACTTCAGGAGCTTTGATGTCCAAAAGAACGAATTGGCGTAGTGTACATGATCTCTAAACTGTGGGTTAAAGACTTTGTCTAGTGTTCCCATGCCTTTAAATTGGTTCACTTTGCTGAAAAGCACCAAAACACAGGAAACATACAGTAATACTGGTATTATGTGACCAGATGAATGCAGTGGGTATAAAACATCTGACAGGAATGCCTGCAACTTGAGATGGGAAGCAGAGGCAGAGGGCAGGGTCTTTCCAAACCACAGAAACCCAACCACAACTAATAAAGACAAGTGTCTGTACAGTTCTACTTGATGTACAACTGCTTTACACGCATTTTAAAAAGTATGTGCAGAGTTCAACCATAAAGTTCAATGGAGAATAATTGAAAACATTCTTAGTGTATAATAATAAAGGAGTTAAAAATGGAGGTGAATCTCACCCAACCCAACCAGTCACACATTAATTACATTAAAATACATGTTCTGGGATGTTTTACAGCTTCTTAAAGACTACCCCATTAGGCTTTAAAAAAAGTTTAGGCTTTAAAAAAAAAAAACTTTGTTGATCCTGGAACAACATTCCAATCAACCAATCAGACAATACAGTTTATGTCATCTTTAGGCTTACAACCAGAGTTAGGTGCTTCTACATCAGGCCCTGTTTACACCTGGTATTAAACTGCGTTTTGGTCGATCGGATCACAAGTGTGCGACGCTAAATACAGATGTAAACAGGGTCTAAAACGTTTTGAGCTTGTCCACTTTCGCTCACTTCCAGAGGCAGTCGAAAATGCATTCAACCGGATTGCTTTCGTAGTGTAAACGCTCAATGCGTTCTCGAACAACCACTACCCAGCAGGCACAGGATATAGACTACAACGTTGGTCAGACGTTGGATTTTGGTTGAAACTGAAAGTCGGGTTGACGTTTAAATCCAATGTTTGTTTGACGTCAAGCTCCAACGCTGGGCAGTCGTTGAATTTTGGTTGGAATAAACCAAACAAAAAGGTGAAAAGCATGGCTGTACACTTATTACCAGCTTCACTTAAAACTAATCAAATTGACTTTATTTCATTTCAGAAATCATATTTTGTATTTTAAAGTCACCATGATGGTGATTAGCATTTGCTTTAGTTGTGCTCTTGACCCTTGACACTTTAATATAAAAAATGTCAAGTGTCAAGGCTGCTATTCATGTGTGTTTATTAAGCACAATTATAGCTATAAATGCCATGAGATCAGATAATGTTGGCTGTTTATTGATGATATCATCATGTAATTGCCTGAATCCTTGATCTTATTCAGGGTTTAATGCTTTGACTATTTGACTAATGCTTGTGGTTTTAAAATTGTTTTATTCATAATAGGAGTCATTTGATTCTACTGCATATCTAGCAGTGTTATCACATAATATATTTGTTTTTAAAATATTATTTAGTGCTCAATAACCTTTTATCTACGTCATTACTTAGATGTACACAGACATCAAGAAACAGCATATGAATCTCAACAATGGTGACAATCAAACAAAATATCCAGATAATCTAATGAACTCACAAACTACAAAAAAAATCCAGCTGCATAATTTATTAATGCCACAATGCATGCTGGGAGATATGGCAAATGCTAACCACCATCATGGTGACTTTAAAATACTACCATTGATTTCATTCAAACGAAAATTAAATAAAACAAATCTGGTCATTAATAAGTGAAGCTGGTAATGCTATTCGAGTTGTTTACTCATCCTCTGCTGAGATTTTCACAGAATTAATGTGCTGCTAGCATGTCACATATTTTGCGGTGCTTTCTCCAACAAAAATTCAACATCTGTCTGACGTTGGAGCTTGACGCCAACCTAACTTTCATTCTCAACCAAAATATGACTTCTGACTGACGTTAGATTAGTTAGAGTACAACGTCTTCCTGATATCACATTGACGTACTGTGCGTGCTGCGTAAATACTGCCTACTCTCCACCTATTGACCTAATGCGTAAACAAAATGGCATGTTACCATTATGGTGCTGTAACACCTCACCACGTTCAGGCGTCATCCTATCAGATCAGAAAAAAACTGCTGAGATCTGAAAAATCCCATACATTTACCCACCCATAGACCCTCTCTTTGAAAAAATCAGGAAAGAAGTGGTCGAAGGCGAACAAAAGAGATGGATTCAAACACCAGCTGTAATAATCTTAATACCACAATTTTACTAACTGATCATTTCCCACTAATTTTAGAGGTAACATATGGGAAGGGTTAGGTTGAGGTGTAGGAATATGGTTAGGATTAGATTTTTGGACAGCAATGTTGTTCCAGGCTCAACAAAATATGTTGACCCAGGACGTGTCTAACTTTGGAAAATCAGGACATGCTGTGTTCAATTATAAATAAATATGTTGATCAAGAGTGTTTTATAGATATTATACACTTCATTCAGATGTAACTAAGAATAAGAAGAGCTCGCTTGCCCCTTTCTGTCTATTACAAATAGATTCATTGGTCAGATCTTGGGAAAACAGCTGAAGGGAATGTATGCGTTTGCGGTTAACACTGGCTCCACACCTGCTGCCCACACTTGAAGAATGAAGAGCTTAAATCGCACATCTCTCACAGCATGAGGAATGCATTAGGAGCCATGCTCTTTCATGGGTCTCTGGTTTATGCATTAAAAGAGAGAAATGTTTCTCTTTATTTTGGATACGTTTACTATAAATCCAAGATCCTACCACCATAGGATGCAGATCCACATGTTCCACTTGGCTTCAAAAAGATCTCGCTTGCCTTTTATGAAAACTACTAGCATTAATGAAACCAGCATCTAAAATGCTGCCCCATTGGTATGAGTCTAACTGAAAATGTAATAGCAAATAGTGTCCAGCTGAGAGTGGTGAAGGTATGATGTATTTTGCTGTCAAAATAACAGAACCACAAACTCCAATCCAACATCAACAGCTCCCTGCTTTCTCTAGAACCTCGGAGTTTCAGCTTCGAGTGTGTGCTGTCAGCAAGTTCATGTTAGCCAGCATTTACAAGTATTTCACACATGAATTAAAAAAACAACAACATATTAGTCAAAGTATGAATCAATAAAAAGAAACATATCTTACCTTTCATGTTGATTCACCCCCAGTCAGTTTGGTAAAGACGAATGTGGAGACTTGAGACCAAATATATTTCACCTGTCAAGACTCATCAGACTCCAGAGCATCAGTCAAGAAGAATACTGGTTTGCTGACAAGAAATAAGTCACTAAACCTGCAGACTAATCCAATGTCGAGGACACAGCATCCAACAGCTGGTGTGTCAAGAGGAACCCTCAATAACAAGCTTCCTCTTTGCTATAGAACCAGTGGAAAGTAATACCTTGGACAGTAACCATGTGCAGCTTTGGGAAACATGCCGGAGAGAGGGAGTGATTGTTTCTGTGTGGGAAAGGGAGGGAGTCGATGAAGGGAGAAGGAGGAGAAAAGGAGGTGGGCCACGGTGCACGTGCTTCAGTGAGTCAGTCTTGAGGACCGGCCTAATTGTTAACAAATGTCTGGTATTGGAGCAACAGGCACCGTTATCTTCTGTGGCCTCTTGTTGTTGGAGATTTACAAATTATGTTTGGCAAAAGGGACATGCTGTTCTTGAGTTGTTGAGAGGAGAGGACAAACATCATTGTGCTATTAATGAACGCAAAAGTTCAGATTCATAATTTGTCTCAACTACAGTGTATATATGCTTAAAATAACATTTTTGTTCAATTGAGCAATATTATTATTTAGTTTGAAGTCATATCAAGTGATTCCAGTCATGTTTTCCAGTCAGGATTAAGGAAATGAGAATTTGGTTCACAAAAAAAAATCTATTTGGGAAAAATCAGAGTAAATCCCATAAACCGGGATTTATTGGTATTGAATTTATTGACCATGATTCATTTTAGTAATATTGTGAATAAAATTATATTATTTTCAGTAAAAACAATAGTTATAGAGGGGAGAAGTTTTTTCCATTTTAATTTAGTTAGATTATTTTTATATAATAATAAGATATTAATTTGAATACTTTAAAGTCAAACTGTGCCCCCTTCTAACATATATTTTTGTCTTTTCCTTAAACAAACTATTGCAAGGCTTCTTCAGATTTAAAATATAGCACACAACTCATTTGGGCCACTTTTTTTTTTTTTTTACTTTTTGGGGGGGATTGACAGTCACAATTATATGTAAATAGAAGAGCAACATTAACATTATTCAAAACATGTTCCACAGCGAAAACAAAGTTTTGCAACAAATGAGGGTGAACTATTATTTTGGGTGAACTATTGTTTTAAGACAATGTGTTTGTAATTATCTTATTTGAAAAAACAAGTACGTGTGATTCTGTTTGGGTATCAATGGTCTATGCCTTTGGAGGCACATGACTTTTACCTCTTTTCGGGATGCCATTCTCCTTCCATGAGACACACACATATCTTTGATGGCTTGTGTTTCTGATTAAGCACGTGGGATTCATGGTTCCTGTTACTATTAAAAAAATGGATTAATTAAAACCATGTAAAAGCCATTAATCATGTAATAGCCAAAGGTCAGTGAATGTCAATCATGGCCTGAAATGCGTTTTACATCACAGAATTATACAGTTAAGGTGTTATCAGGAGAGAACGTTTTGCAATCACAGTTTCCATTCATGGTGCTGGGATTTGGGAAAAAGAAGATGATGGTATAAGGTTGTTTTTTTTAATCCTAATGTGTTCAAGACAAAAAAAACTCCACCTCAAGATCATTTGTCTGTTATTGTTCTTCCGTGATTACCTACAGAGAACAAAAAAAAGTTGAAAAAGAGAAAAAAAAAACATAACACAAAGAAAGAAGATAGTAAAAGTGCTGTCTGACAAGAACCTTCACTAGAATGAAATACCACGGAACTAAATAAACATGAAAATATTCACATACCATAGTGTTTAAAGAAGACCATCATTGTACATTGGGACAAAATTTTATGGTAATATTATGGCTATATAGTACTTACTTGATAGTGTTCCTTTTAGCCATTACACTCAGTCTTAGTTAAGCACTTCCTTATCCACTGTTCTCGCAAAAACAGCTCTATAAATAAAGAACTGGACTAAACTAAATTAATCAAAAGTGTATCATGTTTCTCATTTAACTTGAGTGCAAGCTCTCACTTGGATGGCGTTCATAGATAACTATTTTAGCTTTGTTGTTAATATTTGTGCAGATGTGGAAGCAAATGTGCTTTTAATAAATAATCTGATTGAGATTGATTACATTTTAACTGAGGAAAGAATAATGAGATGCTGACAGCTAGTGTAAAAAGATTTTGTGCAATTGTAATGGTTACAGCTTAAAGGTTTATCTAATTCCACAAGTATTATTTTGAGCTGTTGGATTAAAAAACAATTAAAAAACAACTAATATTTAAGTGAATGAGAGGTTTAGCAGATTATCTGCTGTTAACTGCACCTCCATATGTGGTGAAGCAGTGCTAGCATGCATCAAATTACTCCAAAACCACCAGCTTTGATCTGTTTGCCAAAACTGTAAATAATGCCAGCAAACAGAGTAGTGTTTAATAGACTAGCGTGAAAACCATCTGGAACTTAATATGCCTTCAAACTGATTCAGACGACTTCAATATGTAAACAAAATTTTGCACAGCTGTTCGGTTCTGGGGACGAATACCTTTTTTTTCCCTATAACTGTTATAGAAACATGCATAACAACTGTTATGCATATTTATGAAGATACTGTTGTCATTTATTTGATAGGGAGCAGCCTTTCTGTTTATGACCCCACAGCTACGCTTTCCATCCTAGTCTCGGACTTTCATAGGAGTTACTGCCACCCAGAGGACCAAACGAATGTTACAAGGAATAGTACACCCAAAAATAAAAATTCTGTCATTATTTAAATTATATAAAAATGTGACTTTTGGCCCTCAAACGGTAAAAAACGCATGCATTTTGTGGAAGAACATTGTTTTGGTTGTGTTTCGGATCTGTGAGACTTTTCAAATAAATATGGTTATTCTATTGCTCAAAACATTCACTATTAGTCTTAAGTGATATAACCAGTTTAGATGGAAAGGATTTACATTACTGTACATTACTGTAGCTATACCCATTAACAGACACGGTAGTTCCTTGAAAATAAATTCTAGCGCTACAACAACCATGACAAAATTATCTTTCATTATAGATAATGTTTTGAAATGAATTTTGAACTACATATGGCATTTGCCATCTCAGGATCTTTCACAACATATCAAATCCCTCGCCATCACCGAAAACCAAGCCAATGTTGATTCTTGTTTTATTACGAGTTCTGTTGCATTCTCTTTGCTAGCAGACTGTGTTTGGCATATATATATATAATTAACTAAATTAAATAATTAATATTTAAATAATTAACTGGAGCAGCTTTTCTCTTTTTCGGATATGACGAGACACGCACGGGCCAGTGTATGTATGCAATATCCCACGAAAACCATCCAATAAGGCCTAAAGTATAAACACTTATAAAAGGCTTACCATAGTGAATCAGGGTAAGACAAAAACATGTTAGGGGAGAATGACTGATGATGTATTTAATCTTTCATTTTGAAAAATGGGGAAGTAAAATAGAAAAGGCAATTTCTTGAACCAATGGCAGGAGAAACAAAATGTTTTGGCAAAGGCAACGTGACAATAGATATAAAACCTCTGTGCAATTGCATTTAAAATGCCAAAAAATAGGGTGGGATGTTTAATACTTTACAGCATGCTGTGAGTGATATTGACAGAGGAGGACCACTCACTGGTATTGTTTATGAGATGAGATCTCCATTTGAGAGGACAGGGGTCAAAAGCAGCGATCAGGTCATATTTACTGGATGCAAATGAAATACGCCTGTTCTGTTGCCACTAAGAAAATGGAGCCACATTATCAAAACCAAAAGGTATTTATGCAAGTCAATGTCCAAGACCCATGACTTGACAAAGTATTTGGGGAAAAAATAAAAACTCATTCATTTGATTTTTACATATTCTGATATATGTAAGTGCAACTTACCAGTGCAAAACTCTCTGCCATGATGAGAGTTTTTGAGGTTAGTTAGACAGGGTGTTCCTATGCAGTTACTCGCTCACTTTTCCAAGTCAAAACAGCACACTCGAATTCTGGTCTCTAGATATGGTTTTGTTTCCTCCTTCAGTGTTAGTGTCTGCCAGGTGAAATCTGAAAACATTGACCGTTTAGAAAAGTAATAACACACATCTTCAACAAGCCACATGTTTTGTTAATGCATTAAAAATACATGTATGTATGTATGTGTATATATATATACACACATACATATAAGCAGTAATAATAGTGATGCTTGCCTTAGCAAACACCATTAATTAGATAAAGTAACAGAGTGCAATCTCACACAGCATGAAAAACAAGCTTTGAATCACCAAGCCTAACTTTCAGAACATAATGAGCTGTGCTTTCCTGACATTTAGGTTCCTCTGGCTTTGTCACAAAAAGCTAAGTGAACTTGAGTCTAGGGGACGAAAGCTACCTGACATGATTAGTGACTGAAACACCAGTTTCCATCCACTGCAGGACTGATTTTCTGTGGTTGTTGCCCAATCTTAATGTGCAAAATGCAATAAGTGATGACATGTTTCGGTCAAAGCACACATAATAATCTCTTCCAAAATAACATGTTTATGTCTGTTATGACTGTGAGCATTATAAGTCTCAGCGTAAGTCTTTCCAGAAAGTCTTGCAGGGTTCACTGACATTATTATTTTAACATTACAGTGAGTAATGTTACATAACCGGCAAAATAATTGGCACGTATATGAAGCCACCTGGTTGACTAGACTATTATAGGGGCTAATGTCGAGTGTGCCTATTAAACTCGGGCTTGTATAACCTGCAAAAATGGGCACACGGGTTTTCCTTCGTTTCAGAACTGGTGTTCTACCTCCTCATGATTCACAGGATTGTTCTCTGCACCGTTCGAGCAGATGTTATGTGGCTCATGTTAAGGTGATTCACCACTGAAAGTCGGAGCTATCTGACAGTGATGAGTTATCCACATACTGTCTGTCTTTGCCGGTAAATTCTAGAAGGCATTTTTTCCCGTAAACCTCATGTTCAGTATGTGCCCCTACATGCACAATGAGATTAGCAAAACGGTGCAATATTGCCCACTTCTGGTCAGAGAGAGCTTCTGCTGTCGAGAATAACAGTTTCTGGAACCGTCCAAAGCCACAGCCATTCTCATCCCGTGAATCACGTCGTCAACATCACCCAGCCTCCCAGTATATAAACAAATCAGAGGCGGCACAGTCCATCTGCAAGGAAGAAAAAGCATCAAAGCAGGGTGAGTACAGACTAGAGTTGTATGTTAATGGTTTTATTATATACTATCTTAGAATATATACATATATGCAAGTCATTTTTTATATTAAGTTACAGTGATGTAATACCTTTTTAGTGTTTAATTGCATTGTAACGAATGCTACATTTATGCATATTACCATACAACTGAGCAATATCCCACAGCTGCAAAAATGTAAACAAGGTTCTGTTTGTACAATTTTATTTGGCATGAGATAGTATAACGTATAATTTATGCTGTTTATGAATTGCAATGCACCCTCATGTAGTTAACGTAATGTCATCCAAAAAGTCTATCTGGGCTGTTGGAGTTTGTGCATACCCTAGGCGAATTTGTATTGATTTTTTTATATTGCAGAGAGGAATTTGTCTCGCAGCCATAAGCTGATGAGGGAACTAAGCTAAGGTCAAATGCATTCAGAGTGCACACTGTGCCCTAGCAAGATAACATTAAACAAAGCAAACCTCCTCACTCGGAACAAGCCATCTGTGTGATTCACGTTGTTTCTAATAAACACCACATGCCAGAGATGTATAACTTCGTTCCAAAACAAATATCACAAGATTAGGCACAAGGACAAGATTAATTCAAAAACACAGGGAACAATAAGATAAAATGAAAACTTCTTGAGGAACCTCAAATCCCAAAAATTTCCATTTGCCTTAAGATTCCTTTCCATTCATTGTCTCTTCCTGTTGAGTGACATCTGTGCATGTTTCTTATGTAACTAGGCTCCTGGCTTTAACTTGGCCGATTTGGGGTTTCTATGTACACGTCCAGAGTAAAATGAGGAGATTATCCCCATGACTGAGTCGAAGCTTTTATGATGTTTACTTGGACTCTGGTGTGAATTACGAATCCAGCAGCAGCTGTTGAGGACCAATGGCTTGTCTTACTGTTGAGAAATGTCCAACATGATTAAAAGTGCTGCGTTTTGAAAAGGGTAACTTGCTTGGAATCACAAACTCACAAAAGTAGGATTAAGTTTTGTCGGAGCAACCGTTTTGAAAGCTTTAGTGAAGGGGATTTGCACCCAAATCCATGTAATCACCGAAGGGAACATATATAAACGTTCAAAGGGTCACAAGTTTGCTGCACTTCCACTGATTGTGTTCTTCAAATCCATTTGGTTTGATAAAAGGATAGTTCACCCAAAACATGAGTCATCATTTACACAAATCTGTGAGTGTGACTGTGCAGAACACAAAAGAAGATACTGTTTTTGTGCATAGAGTGAAAGACAACAGGGTACAAATTAGCGTTACTTTCACTGTAAAGACAAAATTTTTCATTTGAGTTCCACAAATGCATTCAGTTAGGAGTGATATGAGTGTTAGTAAAAGTAGAATTTTTCTTTTTGGGTAAACTATCACTTTAACATGCATCTTAAGGGAGATTAAAAGTATAATAATATAATATAATAATAATAATATATAAAATAGTTGCAAAGAGGACTAAGGCACAATAAATATGCTTGGGCCTCTGCTCAGAAACATCAAGGTCACAGAAAGACACTGACAATATTTATTTCAGACCTATAAATAGGTACGCTGATACAGTGGATTCATTGTCCACACAGTTTGTAGGAGAAGTGTGGGTTTTGCAATTGTTCATGGTCATAAACTTGCTGAGTCACTTTCACCGCAGCTTAATTGAAAAATAAAGTTTTACTATCGATTGACCCACTATTTCCTGACCTCTGTTCACAGCTTCTGTTCATCAGGACATAAGCCGCCACCAAAGATGAAGGTCTCATGGTCTCTGCTGGGGCTTTCTCTACTCTACCTCTCCGCAGAGTGTCTGCTACCTCCAACTAAAGAGGAGCTCAGCCGTAAGTGTGTGTTAAAACATTAAAAACAACTGTGAACAACCACAGGACAGTAATGTATAACCATTATTGCTTTTTGGCAGAGATTTCAGTGCTTGGTGAAAAGTACCTGGATAAGCAGATTGAAAATGCCATCACTGGGGTGAAGGAGATGAAGACTGTGATGGAGCGATCAGGAGAGGATCACAAAAGATTTCTGTCTGAACTGGAGAAAACCAAGCAACAGAAAGAGGTGAGAGAGCCAAAATAAACTCAGAGTCGTTTATAAAAATCTAATGTTCTGAACTGGACAAGCATAAACAATGATATACAATTTAAAAGTACATTGGTTTATAGTAACTAATGTGAAACAATGAACAAAACTATACAGCATTTATTAATCTTGGTTAAATGTAAAGTAAAGTTGTAAACGTATTTACACTTAAGCAAATTTATTATGAATTAACAATGAACAACAGTATAATTTATAACTTTCCATTAACAGATCAATAAATGCTGGGGGAAAAAATATGTACATAATTTACAAACAGTATATATTAATGCATTTTTAACGAATGTTCATTTATACAACTTGAAATATTAATTATGAATTAACAATGAACAATAGTATATAACCTTGATCAATAAAACAAAGATACATTATGTAGATTATGATAGATTTATGATAAATTAACAATAATATATATACCTTAACATTACATAGATCATTAAATGTTGAGAAAATATTATGTAAATGAATTATATATTCTACATATACAATATTATATTAAGATTTCATATATATAAATGCATTGTTAACGTGTCAAGTTGTATAAATTACCATTAGCTAATGTATTATTCAAGCTAATAAATCAACACAACAGTAATATATTTATAAATTAGCAGTAACCTAGATAAATTGTTCTTAGTTACTTCATGATAACAACGCATTAACTAATGTGAACACGTTGAACCCTTATTGTAAAGTGTACTTAAATAATATAATGACATTTATACATTTTCAAGTGTTACTTAAGTGTCAAAATATTTTCTTTTGCCCCGCAGTCACTTTTTATAATACATATATCTCGTTTTATTATTTTTTTTCTTGTGCTATTCCATTATAAAGACTGCTCTGAAGATGGCTAAAGAGATGGAGGAGAAGCTAAGTGAGGAACAGAGAATGTGTAATGAAACCATGCAGGCTCTGTGGGAGGAGTGCAAGCCCTGCTTGAGAAAAACCTGTGTGAAGTATTACTCACGCACCTGCAGCAGTGGAGCTGGCCTGGTGGGACGACAGGTGACACGTCTGCACAATCATCCCTGTAATAATCCTGAACTCATTCTGGTGTTAACCATCCCGCTCTTTGTCTGTCTTTAGCTGGAGGAGGTTTTGAACAGGACCTCTCCCATCTCCATTTGGATAAATGGGCAGAACATTGAGACCCTGGTGGATGAGGACCAGCAGCAGACCAGGCGCTTCCAGGACCTGGAGGAACGGTACACAGAGGTTGCAGATGGAGTAGATAACATCTTCACGGACAGCATGAGGGTGTTTGACCACATGCATGCCTTCCACCAGCCCGGCCTTTTCCCAAGTCCATTCCGTATGCCCAGCATGTTCGGCAGACAGGATGCAACGGCCGGGCGGGCCGCTCGTATCTACAGGTCCCCCTTGCATGACCCGGAATTCCAGAGCTTCCACAGCATGTTCCGCCCCATGATGGAGATGGCAAGAAACATGTTTGAGTCATTCAACTACATGGGAAGTGATGTGGATTTCCCCACCGAAGGTAAATTTCAGAATCAACAAGTCTCGACGTAACAACATGTACAACGTTAAAAGTCACACTTAAAGGGGTAGTTCACCCAAAAATTTTAATTCTGTCATTTACTCACCCATCGTGCCATTCCTCAACTGTATTAGTGTGTCTGAAATCAAATACTTTCTTACTATGTATATTATGCGAAAAATAGTGTGCCAAAAGAGTAGTGTCTGAATGCATAGTATTCCAAAAACAGCAAGCTAAAAAGCACGTGGATTACCTAATACTTCCGTTGCGACTATGAACTGCACCTTCACTGAGATGTCCTCACTGCAGAACACGGAATCCAGGGGATACCTAATCCTACCAATCTCCACCCCCTGATCCCTAACCCCACCCCTAATCCTACCCATCTTCACCCCTAGACCCTATCCCCACCCCTAATCCTACCCATCTCCACCCCCTGTTCCTTAACCCCACCCCTAATCCTACCCATCTCCACCCCCTGATCCTTAACCCCACCCCTAATCCTACCCATCTCCACCCCCTGATCCTTAACCCCACCCCTAATCCTACCCATCTCCACCCCCTGATCCTTAACCCCACCCCTAATCCTACCTATCTCCACCCCCTGTTCCTTAACCCACCCCTAATCCTACCCATCTCCACCCCCTGATCCTTAACCCACCCCAATCCTACCCATCTCCACCCCCTGATCCTTAACCCATCCCACATCCTACCCATCTCCACCCCCTGATCCTTAACCCACCCCAATCCTACCCATCTCCACCCCCTGAACCCTAACCCCACCCCTAATCCTACCTATCTCCACCCCTGATCCTTAACCCCACCCCTAATCCTACCCATCTCCACCCCCTGAACCTAACCCCACCCCTAATCCTACCTATCTCCACCCCTGATCCCTAACCCCACCCCTAATCCTACCTATCTCCACCCCCTGATCCCTAACCCTTATCCCCACCCCTAATCCTACCCATCTCCACCCCTGATCCCTAACCCCACCCCTAATCCTACCTATCTCCACCCCCTGAACCCTAACCCTTATCCCCACCTCTAATCCTACCCATCTCCACCCCCTGAACCCTAACCCCACCCCTAATCCTACCCATCTCCACCCCTGAACCCTAACCCTTATCCCCACCCCTAATCCTACCCATCTCCACCCCTGATCCCTAATCCCACCCCTAATCCTACCCATCTCCACCACTTAGATCTGGATCCAACTCCGCCCCCTGGATCTCGTGTACTGCATTGAGGTGCTACTGTATTCAATGGACAATTTATTCGATGAGGCCATGGGAAAGAGGAGTTGTGATTGACAGTGAAGCAACACATTTCACAGAGCACATGACAATAACAATATGCCAGATGTGATACATTTGAATTTCATACTACATACATTCATACTATCTAGAACATACTTTTGAATGGTCGTGAAGTTTCAAACCCCTCTACTTACTATACAGTATGTGATTTCTGATGAAGCATAAGACTTTCTGTTTTTCTGCAGAACACAAAAGATGATATTTTAAAGAATGTTATGACCAAACATATTCATTTCCTATTGACTTGGCAATATGACAATACAGACTACAATATACTATGATATGATAGGATATAATAGTGCTTACAAAACTATTTGTTTACTTACAGACTGCTTATACTCCAGATGCATTTAATCTGTAAACCTGTATTCACAGATGGGAGAGTAAACGAGGATGTTATTATATCGAAACCATTTGGAAATGATAAGATGACCTGCAGGGAAATCCGCCGCAATTCGGCTGGCTGCATTAACCTAAAGGAGGAGTGTGAGAAATGTAAAGAGATCCAGCATATTGGTAAGTGCAATATTAAAATGCCTTGTTTTCATGTTATATTACCCAACCAGCACAGAACTTACAATATTTTGGTCCCAGTTTGGGATATTAATAAGAGAATTCAGTTATCTAACAACTAGGGCCTTGTTCTCTTCCTCAGACTGTTCTGGAAAGAGGCCCCTGGAAGGCCCTGTGAAGGAGGAGCTGGAGAAGGCTCTTGCCAGGGCTGAGACATTCACCCAGGAGTACAACAACCTGCTAAAGCAATTCGAAGAGAAAATGTTCAACACCTCTAGTGTGCTGGACCTGTTTAACAAGCAATTCGGTTGGGTGTCTTCTCTAGCTAACCACACCAAAAATGAAGATGGCTTCTTCAAAATACAGGCAGTAGGTCCTACTTATGTGATTCAGAACAACCGCAACCCCTTTTACTATGCACATCACTCAATCACCAACTTTTTTGTGTACAGGTGATGTCAAAAGGCTCAGATAATGTAGATGATCCAACTGACACTAAAGTGTCAGCCAGACTGTTCGACGGGCCAGTTATGAGCTTCACAGTGCCAGGAGACATTCCCTGGAGCGACCCAAAATTCTCAGAGGTGGTGGCACAGGAGGCTTTGGATCATTACAAACAGAACACTGTGTGAGTTATTACAGCAATCTTTCCATTTCGGTTCATTCTAAAACTTATACGATTACATAACGATCAAAACCATTAATGCTTTCTTCTCCAGGGTCACAAACTAAAACTTTTGGAGGGCGGGAACTTCCAGTGAAGACCATTTCTGAAAAGCACTCGAGAAGAACCTTATGAATTAGAACTATATTAATATTGACAGATGCTGTGCTCATGTAGCTGGATTTCTGTTGTCTAGCATTATTCCTTCTGTCTCATCCTATTTAACGCTCAGAGACCCTACAGAGATTTAATAGAATAAGTGCTTCTGAAAATATAATCAACTGTACATTGACAAATATCAATAAAACACACAAAATTTCTCTTAATGAGCTACAAGGTGGTGTAAAATTGCTTGCATAGCAGTTTCCATATGTTAATAAGAGTAAAAGGTCACCTACTATAACATTCATTCACTTTCCTCCTGTGGTGGAACTTCCAACCTCCATCCAAACAGCAGAATCCAATGAAACCTTAAAAACAAGGCCGAAGGTAGATCTTTTCTTGTCAATGTCTTTCTTGCTTCAGTCGAAAAGAAATTAAGGTTTTTGAAGAAAACATTCCAGGGTTTTTCTCCATATAATGGACTTCAATGGGAACCAAATGGGTCAAGGTCCAAAAGACAGTTTTAGTGCAAACTGTTCCAAGGGCTTTAAATGATTCCAGACGATGAATAAGGGTCTTATCAAGCGAAACGATCGCTCATGTAAAAAATATATAACAAAGTTTAAGTTTTATAAGCTCAAATGCTCACCTTGCTCTGTTCTGTGATGCACGTTCGTGACTCTCCTGGTCGGACTCGTTCATCAAAATGAACAAATCTTTTCCCGAGTCAATTAGTTCATTTCGTTCGTTGAATGAACCAAATGACACAAAAAAAAAGATTTGTTCATTTTGATAAACGAGTTCGAACAGGTGAGTCACGAACGCGCATCACAGAATTTTTTTTTTTTAAATGAGCGATCGTTTCGCTTGATAAAGCCTTATTCATTGTCTGGAATCGCTTAAAGCCCTTTGAACTGTTTGTAGTTTGCACCGAAACTGTCTTTTGGACCTTGAACCGTTTGGTTACCAGTAAAGTGCATTATATGGAGAAAATTCCTGGAATGTTTTCATCAAAAACCTTAATTTCTTTTTGACTGAAGAAAGAATGACATGGACATCTTGGATGACATGGGGGTGAGTAAATTATCAGCAAAAGTTTTTTTAAAAAGTGAACTAGTCCTTTAAGTAATTCATTGCCTAATGAGTATTTGCACTTTGCAATTATTTATGCTGTTCTGCATTTACACTTCTGCTCTAATTTTTCTATGATAGCACAACTTCGCATTCAACTTCACCCTCATCTGGATTAAAACTAAATGAAAATGTTAGAATTATACTCTTCAATTTCAATATATACAAAAAAAAATCAGATTAGCATGACTGCTGTTCTATATATTCTTATCCTAAAACATTTAGGTTTAAAATGGATATAAATGTGGTTTCAGACCATTGTATTGGCACTCTTGTCCAATCAAATCAGCAGACTACAACCATGTAATTTGTATGTTTTTTTGTATAATTATTATACATATTACTTTAGTGACGAGTTACTTACATTTTAGACACAATATTGCCAGTTACTTTGGTTTTGCTCTACCAAAAAAAAAACATTGGGTTTCCACACAACACAAACATAGCAGTTTTTGAATGATTCAATGGCTCACTCATAGTCACTGGTTTCATTCTCAAATGAACCAAAGAATTAATGACCTATGATGATACAACCAGCATAGTCAGTGAATAATTCCCATCTCCAAATCACAGTTTGTCCATGTGCCTTGTAACAAGAAAACAGACAATAGGAGTAATGTAAACAGTGACTTTGGACTACTGAAAAACAGTTGGAGCGCTTGACAAAAAGGGAAATTATTAAAATATTGTGCCATTTTTATTTTGTGTAAAAATCACACAGCTGCTAGTTCATTCTGCAGAGACACATCCATGCAGTTAAACATTTATGATCCCACAGCCATTATATGAGCAATTAAATAGAATATTTGCTGTTAGTCAGCAATTAATGCAAATTTACATACGAGATCAAAAGGTGTGTATCATACAATATACAACATACCCCTGATACAGTAAATCAGTCTGAACAGCGGGGAGAAAAGGCTCACCTTGATTTAACATGGGGGACACATTACTGTGAAAACCTGCACACCAGGAAGTAAGGCTTTAAGGATGAGTAAAAGAAAAAGACAGACATCAGTCAAAAACAATCAATGAATGAGAGACATGACGCAAATCTATGTAACAACACAAACGTCACACTAGTTCAGACGTTACAGATACAAATCAAGTGGTTCATCGTTAAGAGCCGTTTTATACAAAATGAGATTGTGAACGACATGCAAAAAACAGTGACGAGAAAAGACAAACGAAAGCCGAAGGGGAGAAAGTGCAGTCATTGTTTCAGGTCTCACAATTATGTACTAATGATGTCACAGAGTTTATGATGCAGATGATGTACCGTATGAGGTACAGCCAACATTTGAGACTGAGAGAGGAACATCTGCCATCCCTGGGTGAAAGACTGTACAAGGTCGAACGGGTCGCTTTGTTATACCAAAACAGAGTGTGTTAAGAGAAGGAAATAAAGCAGCCTTTGATGCCATTCATTTGTAACGGTTGTCCTCAAACACTCTCTGAAACAAACACACACAACGTGCCGACCATTGGTATGGCAAGGAAGAAATATTAAAGGGTTAGTTCATCCGAATATAACTTCGATCCAAATCGTTCAAACCTGTACGAGTTTCCTTCATCCGTGTATCAACTTTTTTAAATATAATAAAAGTAAATGAGGGCTAACAAACAAAAGAGGCATTAAAGTAGATGCTCATTTCACTTGTGCATTATATTTCAAAATTTTTTCAGCCATAAAATAGATTTTACTTTAGGGATAGACTTGAGTCATTATTTGTAATTCTCTTTGCCGTTTTGTCATGAGAGGTAGCCTGATTTGTGAACAAGCGATTCTTTTGATTTTGTTTGAATCCTTTTCATGATTCAGTTGATCCAAGTAAAGTAAATGAATGAATCGTTCACAAATTTGACTGATTCAGTTCGTTAGTTCAACGATTCAGTCGCTCCAGTTAACTAGAGCAGAAAATAAGCTTCTGTTCCTTGTAAAAAAACAATCATATAACTAGAAAACATTTGAAATACAGCACACAAGAAAAGAAAAAAAGAAGTCATACAGGTTTGCGATGGCATTTTTGGATGAACTGTCCTTTTAACAAGTGCCTGTCAGAATCAGTTTACTGAAGCATACTTTTGAAATAACATGATCTCCCAAAAATCAGTTCTCCCCTTTTTAGGACCAGCGCATGGCCTCATATGATTGTCTGAGCACACACGGGTGCCCTAACATGGAAGAACATGACAAGCTGCCTCCAGACTCTGGAGAACAGGAGGGGAAGAGGCTCCTTCATGTTAACCAGAATTACAGCCTCTTGCCGGCCATCACATCAGGCTCTTGCCTCACACACTAAACATAACCTGCAATGTCTGGGGTATTACATATACAGCCACTCATACTTTGTTTCATCAAAGTGCCATAACAGATAATAATCTTGGGCTCCATCCCTCTGAATGGCTGTGTGAGACAGAACGGTCTGGAGGAAGCAGCGATTTTGTCTCATCTCACACAGTCAGCAGAGGAGTGGAGATGGGTGAAATGAACATCCTGCCAGAGGATCCAACAGACCAAAAAAAAAAAAAAAAGGGGTAATCACTCTTTCATTACACACATTCAATCTCAAGCACACACACACTCTGGTTACAAATGCGAAAAAGGTCTAAGCTGTTCCAGTTGCACTTCAAGAGATATTCTTTCTTCTAGCAGGTCCTAAGAAGACAAAATTTGGGGAAAGACGAATCGGTCACACTTTTGAACACAGTATGTTTTATAAAACTGGTTGTCACATTTAAAACGCGTCTCGCAATACCTTCAACTGTTGCTGTAATTCACTGTTGAGTCGGGCTAAAACTGTATTCGTTTCTTTGTTTCTTCTAATGGAAGCCTGGATTGCCTTTTTATCCTTACCGATAGACCTGTTTTAAACAGAATATGCAAAGGAGGCACACATTAGGATACAAGCAAACATAGTACCCAGAGTTTTTTATTTATTAATAGGCCTATGTCAGGAAAAAATTTAAGACCGGGAAGTACGTCTTTTAGTAGGGATACGGCTCTTCCGGTTAGTTTTTTTACAATGGTGGATTTCGATAGATGCCACAGGACCAAATCTCTCCGCAACCTGCCTGAAGTCACATATGACGATTTGGTTTGGATGGTAAATGAAAACTCTCAAGTGAGAAAGCGTGAAAGCTGAGGTATAGCTGTCAATGTCCTGACCATAGACTGTAAAAAAAGATGGACGACTTCGCTCTTTTCCATCAGAGAGAACCGAAGCCGCCAGTGTCTCGATATGACGCTGACATTTTGGGACCTGAGTCTGCGCACTTGCGTGTTTCGGGACCAGTCATGCGCAGTCATGAGCAGGAAGTAAAGCCGCGAAATCAAGGCCGCGCCCTCATTCTCGCTGAATCAAACGCAAGCACACGCCCCTCACTTTCATTAAGTGGCCTCTGTCTGCTTCGTTCTTCTCCAATGATGTCTGCTGATTGCAAAACCTAGTTAAAATAAGGTAAATACAACTACTAACCACATAATCAACATTATTAAAAAAAGTCCGCTGGTGCTTTCAGTGACTACCTCGCACAGAGAACCTGTCAATCACAGCTGTCAATCATGATGTCAGAGCACCGTTTTTTATCATCACATAACTAACTAAAAACAAACTTATTTTAAAAACGAACACTTGAAATTACATCAACGTGATAGAAACTACAGTAAATGACAGAAACTATCTTTGGAAAAATGATATGTGAAGTGTAATTTAATTGTTTAGTTGGTCTCGCGTCCCATTGAATAACATCGGGAGGCGGGGGTTATGAGCTATACTAGGACCGGTCACAGGGGGGCGATCGAGACGTTTTGGCTTCACTTTTGAGGGCTTGTGCGGCACGCTTGGTCCTGACACAGAGCAAACCGGGGCACCACAACAATAGCCGCGGGTAGCTCAAGCCGTTCGCCAGTAAGGTAAACGTTTCTTTGGTAACAGCGAGTTGGACCAATCAGCAGACACTACTATGCTTAGAATTGTGGGTAGTGTATTTTTTTCCATAAGATTGTGGATAAAACATGTTTTTCTTAAAACAAGGTTGATTTCATATAAACTTATAGCTTCAACAGGAGCAAAAACCTTCGTTTCACAACCTCATAGCTCGTGTTCAGTCTACCTCGGATGGTTCAGACATTAGGGCTGATAATCTAAATCCTTATCGAGAAATAGCGCTGACTGGAAGTTCTGTATCCCTACTCCGCGTTCCGGAAGCGGGAAGTGTGACATACGCCTATTGTTGTGAAAATATTGCCACAATAACAATAAAATATTCATTTTTCTCTTCTGATGGATTGACAGTTGAGCTCACCGTTGAATTGAGGGCTGGGTTGCTAGAACAGTGGCTATGACGTTAGACTTTTGGGGAAGGTCCTCCACATCTGGTCTAAGCTCATCTTCTGATTTCAGTCTTCGACGGACCGGTTTGGGAGGTGGGGCCAATGGAGTGGATACTTTGGCCTATGGAGAACATACATTGAGGTATTATAATGCTGAGATAATATGCAATATAAAGACTGGTTGGCAGAGACTGGCTTACAGAGTTGACAGTGGTTGCATTTCGTTCTTCTGCCTGAACATCGTTCTTTGCTGTTCTCATCGTCCCGGGAGCTTCCGCACATCTTTCTGCCTGTATTTATGAAAATGCATAATATGTAAACTACAGTTCAAAAGTCTGAAGTCAGTGAGATATTAGTATTAATACTTTTATTCAGCAAGGATGCATTAAATGGATCAAAAATGAAAAAAAAAATGAAAAAAAGTCAAATAAAAGCTGTTCTTTGATGAAATCCTAAAAAAAATATCACATTTTCCACAAAAAGAAAACACAAGATAGAAGAAAACAGACCTGTTTACAATATTGATGATAATAAGAAATGTTTCACCAAATCAGCATATTACAATGATTTCTAAAGGATCATGGGACACTAAAGTAGTGTTGGCACTGAAAACGCGGGAGTTAGCATTTTAGCACTCCCGGTCCCATCGCTCTAAAGTCTATGGGACTTTTGAATGGGTTTTTGCTAAATCGCCTGAAATAAGGTCTGTGGTGAAAAAAGCCTCTAAATATTTTCACGTTTTGATCTATGACGTAAAACACACAGTTATAACCTGATTGTGCGTTTTTTTAAACTTTATTGTGTCTGATTGTGTTTTTAAAAAACTTTATATAAGGCTTCAAAATTTATAAATTTTGGATTAACTTGTAAAGATTATCTTGATAGACAAAACGTGTAAGGGTCACAACTCTTCGTTAAACACAGATCTTATTTTTTGCGATTTTCCAAAAGTCTAAGGGGAAAATGGATTGCTTTTCGACCGAGGGAACCCATGCGCTGCTAGCTTCTGAGGTGTCCTACAAAGTGACGTCGTCACTTCGGCACTCTATGCTTTGAGCGCTGTTGATTGGCCATTGTGTTCACACGCTCATTGGATATGTCTATGATTGGCTACAATGATCAAGGAACAGTCACTTTACATCAATCATCTACATCACTCACCGGTCAAATAAGGCTTTGGCGGCACAAAAATATGCCTAAGTAAGTCTGACAGAAAACAGCGTGCAAGTTCCAGTCTTCTTGCGCTTGATGTTTAAACTGATCGGATGTGCGCTCGTAATGTATGCGCTTGTGCAAAAACAAACATCCCTGCCCCCACACTAGGTTTGTGTGCCCCTGCACAAACATCAATCTGCACATACACACGTCAAATACACAGGAATGATTAATCGGCCTGTTCACATCGGCCCAATTTTGACACCGGAACGATACCTATGCGTAAAATAATTGATCATATCAGCCGATATATCGTGCACCACTAAATATTTCACAATATAAATGTTTTAACTGTATTTTTGATCAAATTAATGCAGCCTTAGTGAGCATAAGAGACTTCTCTCAAAAACAATTAAAAAAACTTTTGAATGGTACTAGTGTATGTTTTTTTTTTATAAGAAATGTATTGTTTACTTGTTAAATACATATTTTTGCAAACAATTAATTTATGCATATTTTTACACAGAAAAAACGTTTTTTTTCCTTCATAATGAGTCATTAACGTAACATATGGTTCCATCTGTACCTGTCCACTATCAGATGGGTTCTCTTCATCATCTTCTGGCTGGTCCACAGCAAAAGCCTTGAACTGGCTGAAGTCAGCAAAGTTGGGTTGTTCTGGCATCTGATGGGGTGACGTGCTGGTATGTGCTGGAAGACCATCTCCCTCTACCGAACGGTGACCATGTGGAACTGATGTCTGTAGATTTGAGAATTGAATATTGTATTACTCCTTTAAAGAAAGCAAAATAGATATCTAATTGTCTGGAAGCCGTTTATACAGCATTGCTAACCACTGTGCTGTACCTGTGTGGGCAGTGGTCTTGGAGGCACTGCGGGGGGGAAGGCCACTACACTAGGCTGTTGCGAACCTGCTGGAAAAGTTATTACAAAAGACAACTTCGGCTTTTACCAACCGTAGTCCAAAAAACAGGAAGCTATGAGTTACTTATTAACTGTTTGTGTGCATGTATACCTGCAGGGACAGCAGCAAAGTTTCGGTTCATGTCTAGGGAGGAGGACCGTGAGTGAGAGGCGTGGGGGCGGGGCGGAGGTGGGGGCGGAGCCACAACCTTCAGTCCTTCCGGAGAGGTGCCAGAGTGAGACCTGTGAAAGTAAAAAGTAAAGTAAAAGTAAGTAAATGAGCTGTTTGTAGTTTTGTGGCTGGCAAAACTCACATCTAAAGCACTAAACCATTTTCTGATCTAATCCATGTCAATCTTTTTCTTTAAGCCATGACAACACAAACACTAAGATGAACACAGATCAAAGTGAGTCTGATTTTGGTGCCACAACAAGAAGTAAAGTACCTTTGTCTGTTCACAGCACTGGAAATGGGCTCTTGATCAGATGTAAATGAATCTGAGCTGCTATAGCCATCTCCTGTAGAAATTAAGGGTAATGGTTTTGAATGAGCTACATAAGAAGATCAGCCAATGAAATGCTTGAATATTCCAGATGTACTTACCAACAGAGGTAACAGGAAACTTTATAGATGCTGCTAGCTTGGTCTCGTCGGAAAGTTCTGGTGGTTTCGCCATTAACGGACTAGTTGGATGTGTGTGATCTGTTAAACAAGAGTAAATAAATCAATTTGTCTAATAACCAAATTATTACAGATTTACATTTTGTGACTACAGTACAATTCAAATGTTGCGTTAAGAAAGATTGTTTTTAAAAGCAATTAAGGAAACACTTTACAACGTTTCATTAGTTAACTATATTATTTAATGAACTTATATGAACGGAACTTCTACAGCATTTATTCATATTTGTTCATTTCAACATTTACTATTAATTATTCAAATAAAAAGTTGTATTTATTAACATAAGTTGATGCACTGCGAATTAATATGAACAAAGCTGTATTTTCATCTGTAACAAATACAGTAACAAATGTATTGCTCATGGTTAGTTCATGTTAGTTAATGTTACCAACTGAAACCTTATTGTAGTGTTACCGCAATTTAATTTATACAGCAAGGACTCAAAGTGATTTTAATGCATTTTTATTTCTAAAAATGTGTCATGCTTTTGAAAACAATTATTAAAAAGCACAACCGTTTTGTGCTAATTAATACATTGATTATTGCGGTAAGAAAGAATACTTTAGGAGATTTCTAGACTGCAAATTATAAATTCTATAAAACAATGATAATAATAGATAATAATTCATTACATTTATATAGCGTTTTCTCTGCACTCAAAGCGCTTTACATACAAGGGGGAATCTCCTCAACCACTAGCTTACTGGTGGAGAGGAGACAGAGTAATGAAGCCAATTGGTATATATATATATATATATATATATATAGGGATGATTAGGAGGCCATGATGGACAGAGGCCACTGGGCAAATTTGGCCAGGATGCCAGGAAAAATGTTTAGACTGCACAATACATGATTCTAAACACAGACTGAGCGCAACTGGAACAAACTCTATCTGTTTGAGCATAATCAAAGTCGTAACAACCAAATTACATTGGTTGCTAGGACGTTGCCGAGGTGTTCTGGTATATAAGTGGTTGCTTGTTAAACTCAAAAAAGCCCAATCCTAAACCTCTGTGATATGGAAAATATGGCTTGTGGTTGTTTCTTCAATGCAGGGCAATGACATTTTTTAATCCGCTAGGCAAAAAAATTAATTCTAAACGTCTAACCAAAAGTATGAGCATCAAAAAAAAAAAAGACCAAAAAATAATTGAGAAAAAAACACAAACATTTTACGTAATAAGTGCCTATGGAATTTGCATTGCAAAAGTACATTAATGGACGCACCACTTCCAGTTCTCTTGAGCTCCATCTCTTGCATGTGGATCTTGCTGGGTGTCATACGAATGGGCACAGGGTGGACTATTGCTGTATCCTAAAAAGAAACAAGCACAACTGCAGCTGTCGTAAAACTACAATTGTGTTTCATTCAACTTCACGAAGATTTGTCATCTCGGTCGTAAAGAACAACGAATAGTTAAGAACCTGGCCTGAGTAACTAAATCATTGTATCACATCAAGAACAACACCCTCAAAGAACAGCCAGCCAGAGACATCACTTGGATTACATGATACAGATTGAAAGAAAGAGCATGAAAGAATTATCTGTAAGCTCAGCAAGCAAAAGAAAAAAAAAAAAACAATAATTTGATGATGGCACTGTGGCTGTGAATTTATCCTGAGGACATGCGCTCTCAGAGAGAATTTACAGAGTACTGGGTTAATGAATATCATTAATCATGAAAGAGCACTGAGTGATTGACTTACAGGATCAGCTGGTGCAATGTTAGAATCAAATTGGGTCAGAGTTTGTGAGCTTGAGGAGCGTTCGCTAAAAGTCTCCCACTGCTGGAGAGACAGAGCAGAAACATGTCAGCAAGGTGGAGCCACTCCACTCCTCACACAAGCAAACAGAGACCACAATACAACAACAGTGTGCCCTCTGACTGTCAGAAGAAACCCGTGATTTGTCTGGCATTGTACTGTAGCATGTTCTCTGGTGTCAATTAAACAATTGTTCCTCTGTTGACCCCAGAGAATATGCTACACCTTAATGGCCATACATGCTGGGAGGGAGAATGTTACATTTTATTTCCTTATTACAATGATTGGTTTGGTAGAAAAAAGGTAGCCGTCATCAAAAGAGAACCCCCAATAATTATATCCAGTAGATCAAAACATTACTGACCTGATTAAAGGTGAAGTGCGTAATTTCCACGGCACTTTCGTTCTCAAACCGAATTGCAAAACAACTTACTATTCAAACAGGCTTTCTGAACACTCTTCCCGCCAGGCATTGGTCGGGGAAACAGATAGTTATACCCTAAACTTCACTTCCACTGTTTCAGCCAATACTCCTGAGTAAGACCAGCCGGGATGCTCAAACAAATATTTTGAAACAGTTTTACACTTCCTTTTAGAAATCAACCTATAATCTCTTAACAGTTATTATAACATCCCAATAAAATCACACACTTCACCTTTAAAAAGAACTGAAAGATGGGATAAAATCAAAACAGACTCCATTTACTATTTTCTTAAAGGTATAGGTCACCCAAAAATAAAAATCATCATTTTCATCACTGTCATCGTTTACTTACCCTCAAGTTGTTATAAACCTGTAAAGAATTTCTTTCTTCAGCTGAACAGAAAAGATGATATTTTGAAGAATGTCAATAATCCGTTTATGACGTCATAGTATTATTATTTCATACTATGGAAGTCAATGGAGTCCATCAATTGTTTGGTTACCCATATTCTTAAAAATATATATTTTTTTTTTGTTCAGCAGAAGAAAGAAACTCATACAGGTTTGGAACAACTTGCGGTAAGTAAATAATGGCAGAATTTTAATTTTTGGGTGAACTTTCCCTTTAAACGTCCCGAGTTCTGTTGTGCAATATTTAACAGTTATTCTAGTACTTCCCTTTTTATATTATAATTATGATGCAGTATCTCAAAATTTCACATTTATATCAATTATTTACCAAACCATATCTTTTTTTTATATGGGCTTTCATAGAATTTGGTTTCTTTTCATCATTTTCAATAAAAATGTAATAACCCACTCTACTTTCCTAACAGCTTTATGCTGACCTAAACCTTGACTTAACCTTGAAAAATAACGGCAACCACAAAATTATAGCCCATTGTCTTGGTTTAAAGTATCCCCAATCCAATCAAATTCTGCCATTGTTGACCACTGAATATTTAGTTTTACTTGGAAATGTTTCACATTATGGAGTATTCTTGGAGGTTTATCTAAAACTAAAAAGATTTAGTTTAAAAATGTGACTTCAGGTCAGCAGTTTTGACTACAAGGAAAACACATTCACAACATGACAGTGAAGCATTAACTGTCACCATGTGATGAGATGGAAGTGTGCCTCACTAGCACCTCTTTCTTCCAAGTGTTTTAGATTTATTTTCCCATAAAGACAAATGCAGATAGAAACTACAAATATCAGTGACAGAGGTAAAGTACTCCACAGTCCAAACCTCATTGTTCTGGTTGAGCTCAGGCCAGTTCTGGTTCAGGGAAGGCATGGAAGGAGACTTATTTGGAGTGACTTCCACAGGGGAAGCAGAGAAGCTAACTTCAGTAGCAGGTTCTGGAACTCCTGTGACATACATACAGACAATAAAAACTTGATGCAGACACCTGATAGTCATTCAGCATAATTATAGAATAAGCAAAACAATAATTTGCATCTAAAATGGCAAACTTCAAAAGGACTCTCGGGGGTCCCAAGGGCACATTATATGCTCTGTTTTAATATGCAAACCTGTTGCTAAGATACAGGCTCATATCATGTGAAGCTGTTATTGGAATATTGGAATTAGAAGAAAGTTTGTTCTCTATCCACAATGAAAGTAAAATGCCGAGAAGTGACAAAAACACAATAATGGTCACATATTTTTGGTTTAATAATATGCTAATATGGTTTAATTTTGGACCAATTACATTAGACTTAATTAAAAATCACTTTAAACTGTGTCTATATAAAATAGAGTAAAAAAAGAGAGTATATGACAACTGAACATTCAACTAAAAGGTTTGTGAAATGTTTTTGAAAGCAGTCTCTTATGGCCACTTAAGCTGCATTTATTTATTTACAGGAAAAACAATAATATAGTAAAATATTATAAATTTAACTGTTTTATATATTTATTTTATATTTTAAAATATAATTGATTCATGTGAGGACAGCTTTTTAGCAGCCATCACATTTGATTTCTGTTAATCTAATATGCTGATTTAGTGTTCAAGTAACATTTCTTTTTATTCTTTTCAATATCATCAATGTTGGAAACAGTTGTGCTGTTTAATGTTTTTGTGAAACCGTGATTTTTTTTTTAATGAATAACAAGATTAAACGAACAGCATTTATTTGAAATATATTTTTTTTGTAAAATATTTACTGTCACTTTAAATAAATTTAACATGACAATGCTTTAAAAAAAATAATAACTCAGTGAAATGTTATAAAATAAAGGCTCCTTTTAGCCCGATCTGAAGCCGAGGCTTTACTGCTTACCTGCTGAGTCATCCAAGTCAATAAGCTTTGGCATGAGGCTCTCAGGGAGCTTTTCAGGAAGGTCATAACCATTTTTCCTAGCGACTACGAGATGAAATGCAGCACAAAACTCATCCAGGGTTAGTGCACCATCTTTATCAAAATCTGATAGCTCCCTGCAAGGTAAAGCAGGTCTGTCAGTCAATACAGACAAGATGAATATTTTAAAGTACAAAGAAGATGATGACAGGGACAAATTCCTTTTTTAAAGACAGGACATTAACAAATTGAATGCAAATGATTTATGAATATCGACATATGAAGTTTTTGTCTCTCTTTGTTTATTTTGGATGATAATGGTGTAGATTGCCTTAAAGGGATAGTTCACCCAATAAGTGCGTCATCACCCACCCTCATGTTGTTTCAAACCTGTATGAGTTTCTTTCTTCTGTTAAACACAAAAGAAGATATTTTAACAAATGTTGGACTGTTCGTTGAAATGTTAACTGTCTAGTTACCAAAATGCATCAAAATATCTTCTTTTGTGCTCATAAAAGAAACTCTTATTGGGTGAACTATCCCTTTAAGGCAATCTACACCATTATCATCCAAAATAAACAAAGAGAGACAATGCAACACTTCAATGTAAAACTACTTACCAAATGTGAGACAGTTCTAGAATAGGCAGTTTCGACTTCGTAAAGAATTCCTTCGCAGCAGAGCCTGAACAACAGAGGACGGATTCATTTTAGGTTGGTAAATTTAGTAGATAGGCATGTTACTGTTCAAAATGAGGTCTTAATTACCAGGGATTAAACCAGTGAGATCTGCCTGAATGGTCTTAAACTGGTTTATGTAATACTGTCTTTGCTCATCTGTGATTTTCCAGGGGTCGTCGTAACCACTGGTCTGCCTTTGGATTTCATTTGTGATCATTGCAGACATCACAGTCCTTACTGTTGTGCTCTCCGGCTGGAAAAGAAGAGGGGAAAAAAAGATTTCGATTTTGTAATATACTCGTATATGTGCGCTACGGTTTAAAAGTTTGGGGTTGGTAAGGTTTATTAAACAGTATAAACAACTGCTCAGCTACCTTCTTTTACAATTCCTTGTATTACTGGTAATTTGCTGGACATGCATCCAATTTGGCTTTGGCAAATATTTAATATAGTCTACTTTTGTGCTGCCGTTCACACAAAATTAAACACCTGTTCTGCCACAGAAGCCTTGGTTCCAGCAGGCTATTGGTGACAGACTTCATTGTATACATAACAAATGTATACATGGAGGCCTGCACTCTATTACCTGAGCTGAGGGGGGATGCATTGGAAGTGTGCTGGAGGGAGGGGTGTCTGTAAAGCTGACCCAAGTTTCTTGGACAGGAGGGGGTGAATGGGCGGACCACATCCCGTCACCTGTTACCGGTCCTTAAACAAGACACAGATAAGGGAAAGATATTAATTTAATTATTTAATATTAAACACCCACCATTATAACAAACTGACCTTTAAGTTAGATTTGCCAAGGACTTGCTCAGGTACACAGAAATAAGAGCAACACTTTATAATAACTTTTATTAATTGATAATTACCCCCATCAATATTAAATATTATATTACGACATTTAAATAAATCTATCATATCATTTTTTAATGTTGGCAAGGAAGGTTATTCTGTTTCCAAAATAATGAATCATGCCATTATTAAACAGAATACCTGGCTGTGCTTCTCTAAAAGGCGGCCAAACAACTCCTGGCACTGAGGGCTGTCTGTCCACGTTTCCACCGCTGGCCTGGCGTTTGTGCTTCCTCCAGGTATGGGGCGAAGTGGGAGGGGACTGGTGCGGCGACACTACAGGAGATGTGGTGTCCGGCTGGAGCCAGAGATAAACTAAATTAATTACTTAGTAATCCTTTTGGCCAAACAGACGGCCTCAGAACAGAAGACACATGGTGGAGCTGACAAGTAGTCATTTATCAGATCTGGGACAGGACATACAGTACAGGACTAGAAACTCCATGAAGCAGCCAGGAGTTAATTGCCATGGCACAGTCCAATGATCCTTTGTGGGGTTCAAACTTGCAACTCTTCATCTCTTAAAACTTCCTGTTTTATCTTTCTGCTTTCAGCATCAAAGACTACATTCATGATAAATAAATAAAAAAATAATAAAAAAAATACTTTTTCTATTTAAATAATAATTTTTGTTTTCACAATTGGCTATACAAAGCGTATTACTGCAGCAAAAACAAATACATTAGGGATGGGCAAAGATTAATCGCATCCAAAATAAAAGTTTGTGTTTACATGATATATGTGTGTGTTGTGTGTATAATTATTTTGTATATATAAATACTAACACATGCATGTATATAATTAAGAAAAATGTGTTCTTAATATATCAAATATTTATACATAATATTAAATATGTATAAATATATATTAAGTATATACATGCAAATATATACATGCATGTGTGTGTATTCATATGTACAAAATAATTACACACCACACACAAACATATTACGTAAACACAAACTTTATTTTGGATGCGATTAATCGCGTTTAATCATTGCCCATCCCTAATCAACACACCTGTTTATTTAACTACAATGTTAAATGCTAAGTTAAATGCTAATATAAGTTAAATAATAATATTAGATATTTTTTAAAAATATATTAAAATAATGGGATCTGGCCTTATACTTATAACCCCATTTTAATAGACCCCAAATTAATAGACATGTTTTAGTTTTCAAGTAAACGAACAGTCAATATTGTTGTCCTATTAATATTACCAACATAAGACAATGACTGACTACATTCATCCTGAAAGGCCTAAAAAAACAGATTTTTCTTCTTCATATTTTGACATATTTAATGATAGTATGTGGGATATATGCTGTAGTACCTGAGGATCAACAGTGGGCACACAGGGCTGAATCATCTCGTGCGCTGACACTTTTTTGGCTTGCACTCGGACTGGAGGTCTGGGGAAGTAGTGTCCCTGATTCTCTGCGTCTGCGAACATGACCGCGTGCCTCGTCTCCAGCTCGTTCTTGCCCATCACAAAGCGAGGGAGCGGCAGATCCCTGACTGCAAATGCAACTCCACATTAGACTTCTACACACAAAGCCAGATTTAATATTCAGCTACGGTCAGTAGACTCAGGACTACTAAACTGATGTTTTATTTTTGAGGTCGAAAGTTTTCATTACTAACTTTAAAATCAATGAAATAGAAATCAATAGAAAACAAGTTCATCCCAAGCATATCTAAACTCCAGGGCATTGTCAGCAATTTCCTGTTGACTGTGAGTTCTCGCAGTATCTTCAAGGCTATGAGTCGGGTCTTATTTCCTGCTTATTTATACCACTGTCAGTTTCTCATTCTCAAGGTCTTTTGTCTAATCTTCCAAAATTCTTGTAGAGCGTTTGCACAGGGCTTCCTGTTTGGAACTGTTATATATGTGTGTATATGTACAATAGCAACAATAGCCTTCTCTATAAATTATTTATTATTGTTTTTTATTAGTGACACATTTGGGGAGAGGATATATTCCAAACCTTTTTTGAAAATACAGTATGAGAATTAACTGCATAGTTACAAGAAATGTTTACCTTGGCTTGGATATTATAAAATTTGCATGCATAGAAAATAAGTCCTCAGATTCTTTCTTGTGGTACCCAGTGACAAACCTGAATGAAAGGCTCATTATGCGGGTCATTGTCTTCTCAGATGTGAATCAGAGCATTATTTTGATGATTTTGTTTTATGTGAATGATTAGGCAAGATGATTTTCAGATCATTTTGAAGCAAAAACACCTTATTTCAGAAACTTTCATTTTTATTTTTTTCAAAAATACAAACATGTAGATACATGTTCCTCACATATTATGGTAGCCCTGTTTGTGCTAAATAGAGTGCAATTACACCTTTGCCAATAATATGTTTATAAGCAAATGAAAAAAGCATAAATGTCAGGGCATGTCAAAAAAAATCTCAAGGACCCCAAAAACACCTTAGACCCCAGAGGGTTAATCAAACAACATAAGACAAGGAAATCCCTTACTGCTCTTAACTAAACAGCTTTTGTAACTTTAATAATGATTAATTTTCATTCACTGAAGACTATATGCAGTTATTTATTTACATGTGATTTCTTTATTCAATTTCTGTATCTGAAGACTACTGTTAGATATCTAAAAAACTTAAAGGGTCACTCCACCTCTGGAAAGATGAATGTGTATTTAAAATGGGTAATTTATGTAGAAGAAATGTGAAATTATTTTTGATTTGGAGCTTTTTAGATTGAGAAAAGCCAGAAAATGTATTTTTGGCTTATGTGGATGAAAGACAAACACTCCCAGAATGCATTTGCTTCGTTGCCCAAGGAGACCACGCCTACCGTTAACAGAGCGCAGTAGTTAAACAACAGTGTAGGCTATTGAGTCTCCGTGATGAGCCTGCCCGAAAATGTGTTTCGAGATCGCCCAAAATGTCCGGGATTCGGCTTTTGCGTTCTACAGTCGCCATTCATCATGTTTACTGTTGCGAGCAGGACGAGTGAGGGCCGTGTGGAGAAAGATACGAGGCCGGTGCCGTGATTACCGATGAGCAACACCTGTGAGACATAAGTTACCAGTCTCGTATCTCTCATGAAGGAGTGGGAATTTTCTTAGCAATGTTAAAACACACATAAACCAATCACTTTTTAGCGTTCATGTAAACACTACATTCAGATTCACCAATTAGAATGAATTCAGTTAGACTGAAACAGCTGTGCATGTAAACAATGAATGGCGACTGCAGAAAGCAAAAGCTGAATCCCAGACATCGACGGCAGGACATGTCCGGGAATAAGAGGATGGTAACCCCTAAAGTTACTACTCAGCTTTCACCACAGAACAAGAGAGATAAAATGATGATTTTTGTGTTATTGTAGGAGGAAGTGAAAAAGGTAAATAGCAGATCTCTCTCGTTTCAGGGGAAAATGAGAGAGTGTTGCATGACCATTCAATACTATGACTGGGTTTCTAACAATGGAAAGCTTAATGCAAAAGGGTGGAGTGCCCCTTTAAGAAGCACTGTTTATTTAATTAGTATCTTTGCTCTATTGTATTTATTAGTACTGTTGCTTGTAGCTTGATTATTTGTTTGATGACTATTTTTATTTGACAGCAGGCAAATAGTCAGTTTTCCCTGAACATAGCACATACTGATCCAGTGATTAAAACTAAACCATAATCAATTTGAACAGTTACACCCCTAATAGAGAGAGAGAACAACCATGATAGACAACAAACAAACTGGAACATTTGCATTTGGCTTAAAGGCACAAACAGTTCACAGAAATATACAAATGCAAGAGAAAGGAAGTATTTTTTATCCTCTAGTCTAATTCTTGTTATGTAATGGGGCAGCAAATGTCACATTAGATTCATCTGCAAAAACGGATACGATAACTTCACAAAATAGTATTTTGATTTGGTGCATACAGTACATACAAGCAAAAATAGCTATAAATAAGGTTTGTTGCTACTCACCACTGTTCAGGGTCTCCACACGCAGGGGCATTCCAGACTGGGCCAGTGCAATGAGCTTCAGTGCAATGTAGAACTGACTCCGACCGAAATGACCGAGACGTGTGGCCCCACAAAGTTCAGTAATCTAAGACAATGGAAACAAAACTTTCAATTAGATAAACGGACCATAAAATCTACAAGAAAAAAAAAAACGGTGAACGTACAATAACATGACCAGAGGTGATATACAGCAAAGAACTAAAAATAACTAGTTAAATATTTTAATGACTACAGTTACTCCAGTCTTCGGTGTCACATGATCCTGCAAAAATCATTCTAATACACTGCTTTAGAGCTCAAGAAAAAAAAATCTTATTATCAGTGAGTGGTTCTGCTTCATATATACGTGGAAACTGTAATAGTCTTTGATGAATAGAAAGTTTAAAAGAACAGTAGTTGTTTGAAATTTTGTAACATTATAAATGTACTTGCTGTGCTTTGATCAATTTAATTCATTCTTAATGAATAACGGTATTAATTAATTCTTTAAAATAAAAAAAATATATATCTATAACTGACCCCAAACTTTTGAACAGTAGTGTAGTGTATGTATGTTACAGGCCAGGCATAAAATGAAACACTTAAATGTATACATATGTAACAAGGGGAATCTGCTCTCCATCTCTCTATCCAACAAGGATCCCTAAAATTAGAGAACAAGCAGTATGGCCAAGTATTCACCAATATAATAGCAGCCTACCTAATACAACTCCCTTAAAAAAAATAATATTTAATACACATTACTGTGCCTACTTGACTGAATGACAGTTTTCAATCTTAAATGCTAAATATTGATATAAAAATTAATGAATCATGTGAAATCAGAGCAAGAACATATAACAAAACTCTAATATCTCACAAGTAAACCTTCAATGAAATGCCCTTCTGTCAATTACTTTAGTATTACAGATAAATAAATCTGTTGCTTAGACAACAATAAATATGTAATATTCACTAGAAACTCATGGACACACCCCTTCACGAAACTTTGGCCAAAGATCTAGAAGCAACTAAACTAAGAAGACCACAAGTTTTTGAAATGTTCATGATCTAATAATACCCTACCAACAGATGAATGTTAGCTAAGCACCAAGTGATGAAACAAAAACATCTCTATGACACTTCAAAAACCATCAACCATATAAGGGGTCTCCCAAAAGAAGCTTGACAGAGTTTTAAAGCATATTATCGACAAGTTATGGACCAGCTGTAATACAGTTAATACGTTTGAGTGATGTCTAATTCCCTAAATAAAATATCACATTATGCAGAACAACACCAAACCTTCTTGTTTGTTAATTATACTATCAAGTGAGAAAAACACATTTCAATGGTCATCAACCTAATGGATTTCCTGACATAAGCAGAAAAATACAATTTATGCTCATATGTAAGAGGAAGCAGGCATAACTAATGAGTCTACAGACTTGCACAACAGGAAACAAAGTTTAAAGATGCATCACCAATTCATCTGTGCAACTCGTCAACAATGAGATAGATTCATCACTCCGGTCTACATACTCTTGACATCGCCCATATGAGCCATTAGAGTCCTTGGCATGTCTGAGACGATGAACTCAAGTCACCAATTCGATCTATTTACGTTACGTGTAACGTTATAAGCATAACAACACATATCTGCTGACTAATACACACACATATCTGAATTAGATGCATACTCTACCTGAAGCACCACTTCGTTTGAGAGCTGGGCCGCCCGGAAGAGGTCGAGAACTTTGCCATTGGAAGCCACTTTCTTGGTGTTATCGACATCACAGGAGAGAAAGAGTTCAGAGTAATATTTCTGCTCGACATCGCTCAGTGTTAAACTCTCCATCGTGGCATCAAACCCGCAGCTGGTGGCTTCACCTTATCAGGCCAGCGTCTTGCCTTTCAGTTTATGAGCAAGACAACAAAAAAACTAGCAAAACACAAGTAAGATCCTTCTATGACTTGGACGGAAACGAAAAAGGATGCTTTGAGGTGCTTGTTGTTTTTATGTACCGTTAGTCGCTGTCTTTGCTCTTGTCTTTTGGCCCTCGCAAAGTCAACCAAACTAATAGAGCCTGGGACGTCAGAATTCAGCGGTAACAACGTCGAGACTTGGTTCAGCTGTTGCGCTGGCTCTTCGAGAGCTGGATATGGCCGTCGGTGGAACAGTGGAGCTCGTGTAGCCGCGAAGTGATGTTAGGAATAAAGTTTCGGGCTCTTCGGACTGCTTCCCTCTGCAGACAGAGCCGCCATTCCTGGACCCCGTGACGTCATGGCCCAGGCGCTGAGGACCCGGATGGAGTGTGGCGTCACAGATGTGCCGTCAGCGATCGTGTTTCAAAAATCTGCTGCTTCATATCAAAAAGCAAATTCGGCTTATCTAAACCATGTTTTAATATTTAGTTTTAATATACACTGTTTTGTTTACTTATTTTGTTTCTTAAATAAATTGGGAATGAGTATAATGAAATCCTGTATTTCATAGTATTGCAAGTTATTTATTACTGTGATTTAATACATATTTTTTAAACTTTTATATCTTAAATTGAGACAAAATGTTTTATTGTATGGTACTGTATTAAATCTGTTGGGGTGTATAAATATATTTAGCAGATTTTAGAAATGTGTATAGTAGGCTACTTTAAAATAATTTTGCTTACAGATGAAGATATATTTGATAACATTTAGCATGACATGCATTATGTGTGTATGAAGAGTTCAGATGCAAAAGCCTCTAAACGCCATTTGAAATTTTCTTCTTTAATGATGATTTTTATCAAGCTTGTATATTTAAGTTCAGTGATTTCACTTAAATGGCAATGATAATTACCTATTAATTGTTATTTAAGTGAAATTACTGAACTTAAATATACAAGTTTGATAAAAATCATCATTAAAGAAGAAAATTTCAAATGGCATTTAGAGGCTTTTGCATCTGAACTCTTCGTATATAAATCAATATAAATATATATCTCGATCAACTAAACTGCTCAGTCAGCAGGGCGATATCCTTCAAGTAGCAACATCTGTCGCACAGTGGGATGGGGCTATCGAGGAGGGGAGGTGTTATGTCATGGTGTGAGAAGAGTGTGGGAGGGGTTAGTGTTGTTATTAGGAGGGGCTAATGATAATGATACAATGGGTTGTTTAAAGTGGGAGGGGTTAACGGTGTGGTGGGGAGGTCATGGCTCAGAGTTCGTAATGAGAGAATCCGATCTGATAGCAGATATGTTAACTGGACTTTTTCCACACAGACTCATCATATGCGTTCCAGTCGAGCATCATTGCACTCTAGATTGCGATGGAATGGATTACTTTAATTTTGACTGTGTCAATTGTTATTATTTCTTTTCATCTTATTTTTGGTAAAAGTCACCCCAATGCTCCTCCATGCATAAGAGGTTGGATACCTTGGTTTGGTGCTGCTTTTGAATTTGGCAAAGCACCTTTGCATTTCATCCAGCAAGCCAGAGCCAAAGTAAGTTTGCCCTTTGAGAAAATTACTTGAAGATGTATAATAGCCATATATAAATTAATTTCTAATACTACTAATAATTAATATTTTAATTTTCATCTTTGCAAGTGACAGTGCAGTGGGATTTGTGAAATTTTGGTTCCAGTGTTGTTAATTTTTCCCACAATATATATTTATATTAAAAAAAACCCGTAAAACTGTATTTAAAAGTCTGCTAATTGTCTGGGGCATAAATTATACAGGTTTGATGACAGTGGGTTCAGAAGTCCAGCTCCTCCCATGCAAATTGTGATGAACCTGCTGCACTCAACTATTATGCGACAAATTTAAAAGTACAGTGTGGTAATTAAAATAGTAAAAATAACAGATATGTATTATAATTTTATGTTTTACGTTTTCTTTTAAATCTATATTATATAACCAATTTAATCATATTAGAAAGGCTTTCTATCTAAACAAGTTTCTTTGCTCTACCATGCTTGCTTATATTCATAATGCATGCATATTTATTAACATTGTGGGATTGCAAGAATTTTTTTTAACTTTCATTATCTATAACTGCAGAAATATATAACCCAGACACTGTGCTGGTGCCCTGTGGCCAATCTTGGTGTGTTTTGTTTTTGAGCTGTGCCATACTAACCGAGTTTGAGGACAGCTCAGTTCAGCATCATTAATTTATGCAACTAGGGCAGGAGCTGCACACAGTGGCCTTTTTTTCGACACAATTTTTGTTCTGGCCACGACTGTGCCAGTTCTGTGAAAGCATTGATGCTAATGAGAGGTTTGCTGAATGGACAACTGCTCTTCTGCCAAAGCAAAAATCACACAAAAAGAGTGTTTTCAAGTCATTTAAGGTTCACTTGGGGTCACTAAATAAATTATCGTTATCATTTGTATGAAATATAAATAATAAAGTACAATTCCTAAAACTATAATAGCATTTGTTTTTTCCAGTATGGACCAGTTTTCACTGTTGTAGCTGCTGGGAAGAGACTGACGTTTGTGACCCTAAATGAGGACTTCCGAGCTTTTTTCACTTCCAAAGATGTTGATTTTGAACAAGCAGTGCAAGAACCTGTTTACAACACAGGTACATGTTAACAATAAATGCAATCAATTTGAATCAATGTCATTACTCTTTTACACACGTGACCAGGCACGTGCACACATAAAGGGGCTTGAGCACCTGCCCTTTTTATTCCTGGAAAGAAAGTGCCCTTTTATTCTGCGGTGCTTTAAAAAAAAAATAATAATAATAATATATATTCCTGTTTGCGCACAGCCTCCCTTTCAAACAAATATATTTATTGAATAGTATATCTAAATATCAGGTCAGGAGTTCTGAAGCGCTCCCTCTCTCTCTCTCTCTGTGTTTTCTTGGGTTGTGTTGAGGTGAGTGGCGATGAACAAAAGATTAAACTACCAGTGCCTCGAATTTACTGCTGATTAGCCAAAGACAAATATAGTTAACCTGTGTCTTGCTATGCATGCCTCATGAGCTAGCTAATGTAATAAGTTAGCTAGTTTAGCTAAGGAACATATATCATGGCCATACAGTGCTATTGTACTAAATGGGGTCCAGTTGAATACAATGTGTGTCTAATAACATCATCACAATCGATAAACTGATACGCAAATTAGGCGTCAACTAGTTTTGTGCACATTTGCATCTAATTGACAGGGCAATGCTGGTAAATAGGATAAACAAAATAACTAAAGCCACAGAATGTCCCCAGTTAATGACTTGCACACATCAAATGTCTATCCCCCTGGAATTTAGAAAACTAAATTGGTGAATTAGGAGAAATCTACAGATGCAAACAGATGGAGGATAGTAGGTTTAAAACAAACTCCTTCTGAATGTGGATTTTGGAGGTTTTTGATGATGTTGGTATCGGGAGGTATTTGATGATGATGATGATATAGTCCTCCCTCAAATGTGAAACCAAGTCCATGTCACCATCAGGTGACAAATATATACGTGATTGAAATTATTTGCATAAAAAACCATGCACATTGTGGCATGGTTTCCTTTGCTGCTTTATAAACCTAGTGAATACTAAGGAGACCATGGTTTCATTGGACCAAGATTTGAGGAAATAATTTTTTTTAAAAGGAAGTCAGAGTTGTGTTAATATATACTTTTTTGTTTTAAAAAAGTAAAAAAAATACGTATTTAGGAGAATTGCTCTTTTTTTACTTGAGCCATGCCTCTCAAAATGTCTGCATTTCCCTGCACATGACCTTGGAACTGACTGAACTCAATATAAGATAAACGTCATCAGTATTCAGTGATAATGTGATTACTCATGTTAACCTTGTTCCTGTCCAGCTTCTATCAGCAAAGACAGTTTCTTTAAGACCCATCCGACCTGTATCAGCATAATCAAGGGCAGACTGACTCCGGGCAACGCAGCAATGCTCTCCGCTCATCTCTGTGAAGAATTTAATGACCATTTGGAGAGCCTTGGAAGCGAAGGATCTGGACAGCTAAATGAGCTCATCAAGTATTTCCTCTTACATCAATTATTTACATTGTGCTAAAGTTTCCCGTAGAGAACAGTAGATACCTTCCATGCACTTTGAAGCAACTGGTTAACATGGAAATGATCAATTATGTGCCTAATAATGCCACTGCATATCATTAGATTATGGTTATGATATGTAGACTATAATATTTTATAATCCACTACATTAATCCTGCAATCTGGTAAGATAAATTCAAGTAAATAATGTTCTTTAAAACTTTTTTCAGGAGTGTTATGTATCCAGCAGTGATGTGTAACTTACTGGGTCGATGTAACTCCCCCAGTAGTGCCCTATCCAGGCAGGAGTTCCTTGAGAAGTTCACAACATATGATGATGGATTTGAGTATGGCTCCCAACTCCCAGACATGTTCCTGAAGTATGTGAGCTGTACTGCCTAAATATGACTGAAAACTGCAATTATTAAGCACAATTAGTTTCCTTAATCATGTTTCACAAGTTACTCAAAACGATACTCGACTGAAGGTCTTGCATATCTACATATTTTTCTTAAATGCATTCAAACCATCTATAGGCAAAGAGGTAAAGGATGTTTCTTTTCTGTCCTCAGGGAATGGGCAAAGTCAAAGCAATGGCTCATTTCTCTGCTAAGAAATATGGTTGCCAATGCAGAGGAGACTCTCTACAGTGAGAGTTATGGAAAGGTAATATAGGTAATCTATACTAAAAATTCCTCCACATGTTGATGATAAAACAACTATGGCAATTATGGGGATTTTAATTTATTATTTTTTATCCCTGGAAACCGAAATGGAGTGCTATCGTCCAACTGTTTCTGTCAAAAACAGTGTGAAATGACTTAAAGTTTTACTTTATGTTGATCTCAAAACATATGGCATAGAGTCTTGAAATGTTTAATGTTTAAATGTATGAACATGTTTGCACAATAGAGGGAGCTAAAGAGTTTCAGTCAGGCTTCCAAGCCTTTTTGTAGGACGATAAGACATTTGAAATTTCCGTTTTGTTCTTCTCATTATCATATATTTGGCATTATCATATATCAGCATAATAGACTCATTCTATCTGGCATACCTGGTGGTCATTGTTTAAAGGAATAGTGTACCCAAAAATGTAAATTCTGTTACTCACCCTCATGTCATTCCAAAGTAAACCTGTATTCGTTTTTGAAGGTTCCCATTGACTTCTATTGTATGGACCAAAAAATATAATGGAAGTCAATGGGAATTAAAACTTTTTGGTTATCAACATTCTTTAAAATATCTTCTTTTGTGTTCAGCAGACGAAAAAAATGCATACAGGTTTATAACGATATGAGGGTGAGTAAAGGATGACAGAATTTTTTTTTTTTTTTGTGAACTATCCCTTTAACAATGCAATTAAAGCCAAATAGGTCCTAATCTGTCTCTCTTTCTCCTTAGACTTTACTACAGCACCTGACTACTTCAGTATCTGACAAATATCTACCAAATTATGGTTTACTTTTGCTTTGGGCTTCCCTGGCAAATGCTATACCAGTAAGTGAGAGGTTTATGTCAGTGTTGTGTGAACCCAGATTAACAAAACGTACTGAGACCAAACGTTTTCACTTTTTTCCAGATAACATTTTGGACCATTGCTTTTATCGTGTCCAATCCTGAAGTGTATAAGATTGCAATGGATCAGATCAGTACTGCCCTCGGAGACCAAGGTAAAAACAAATCTCTCAAAACAAAGGGGTTTCTATGTTTCCTCAACATTAGACAAAAAGCCTGATATATTTGGTAGCACTTTATAATTGCTTTCATTATAAACATAAACTAACTTAAAAAATGTGGGTGTCTAAGATTTTCCAAAGCTTTTTTTGTAGTCTCTTATGCTCACCAAAATACAGTATATATTGTAATATTATTACAGCTTAAAATATGAGTTTTTTATTTTTACTGTAATATATATTAAAATGTAATTTATTCCTGTAATGGGAAAGTTGAATTTTCAGCATCATTACTCCAGTCTTCAGAGTCACATGATCCTTCAGAAATCATTCTAATATGCTGATTTGCTGCTCTCAATATTTCAAGAGGTCCTCCACTTATTCCTGAATTTCCTCACAAATCCACTAGAGGACAGCAAGCTCTCATGCATTGTGTTTTTCAAGCCTTACATTTGCCTTACAAACCTGTTCAGAAAATAATTCATATTTCCATAAGCACTAATAATCATTATTAGCATGTTATCAAAATGAATCATAATGCACTTCTATATGCATAATGCTAAAGCACATGACAGTTAAATAGGATATAATAAAATAGTTTTATTGTGCGACAGATCCAACCAGGCTTTGTTCATAGTGAATTAGACATTCTCTTAAGCACACATCATGGATAGTCACTATAGTACTTATGTGTTTGCTTTGCATTGAAGACAAGGACAAGACAAAGGTGACCCTAGATGACTTAAAGCGGATCCCATATGTGAAGTGGTGTATCATGGAAGGCATTCGGCTGAGGGCCCCTGGAGCCATCACTCGTAAAGTAGTGCGACCTCTCAAATTACAGGTTAGCCATAACAGGTTATTTAGTGTACAATCTATTTTTTTTTCTGTAGTTTCTCTTGGATTTATGCAAAACAAATACTATAGTAGCACATAGATAAACAGCATCTTTCCTGTGTTTTAATATAAACCGTAAATACAATAAAGAGAGAAAAGCTTAAATTACATTCTTAAAATCCCTATCCATAAGTGCAGGCTGTGTGTTCAGACAAATGTTACATTTGTAGACTACTACTAATGTGTGTGTGTATAGCGAGAGAGAGAGAGAGAGAGAGAGAGAAAGAGAGAGAGAGAGAGAGAGAGAGAAAGAGAGAGAGAGAGAGAGAGAGAGAGAGAGAGCTATAACTGTAAAAAAATAACCGTGATTTTAATGGTAAAATACTGTAAAAATGCTAATTGGTAAACAGAAAGTTTCTGCACTATACACGGTGATATAATTTTACAGTAAAATACCGTTAAATTTACAGTTGAAAAAGAACAAATCATTGTATAATTTACAGTGAAAAACCATAAATTGACATTCCCACAATTCCCTGTGTGACGCTTCACATTTTATGTATTTTTGTTGAAATAACTATATGGTTCCTCATTGTTTTATTGTTTTTTTCTAATCAGTTATGTTAGGGTTATATGTTGCATTTAATGTTGTTAAATTAATGTTGATTGCATTTTTTAAATTTCATGTGTGTTACCATGATGGTGCTTAATGTTTGTGTGAATGACATTGTGCAGCTTCTTTAATTAAGTATTGCTTTATACACGTATTTTCTTGTGATGAGCTGTAATTGCTCATGTAACTCGCATCACTGCTGTGATTATTGTTGGTTGTCAGAATATTACAATGGTCTAAAACAGATATCAATACATCAATAAGTTGGTAAATCCACATTTTATCAGAAAATAAATTACGATTTATTACTGTAAATTTTAAGTTAAGTCTGTAAAACCATTAACGTTCCTACCGTATTTTTAATGGTAAAGTTCTGGCAACCACAGCTGCCGTTTTTTTTACCGTAAAATTTACGGTTTATTTTTTTACAGTGAGAGAGATCTGCCTCACAGATTGCAAAGCAAACATTAACAGGCTTTCTGTCAGCTAAAAAGGAACTGTATCTATGTATGTGTGTGTTTTCTGCTTTCAGAATTATATTATCCCACCTGGAGACATGCTGATGTTGTCTCCTTACTGGGCTCACCGAAACCCCAAGTATTTCCCAGACCCGGACGATTTCAAACCTGTGAGTTACTTCACCTTTCTGAATGACCTCATGCCACAGGATGAGGTTAACCCAAATTCCACTATAAACCAAAATAAAATAGACATAAGACACATGCTCATAAAATGCTTTTCCCCCAGCAAGTAAAGTGCTTTACTATTAAATGTTCCTGCACTTTTTGAGGAGTTTTTTCTTGCTCTATGAGGTATCAAAGATAGAACCAGCATCTCTTTTATTAGTATTTTCTTTCAATAAAACTTCCTTCCAGTTTGTCTGGCAAGCTGTGTAGTGCTGGTCACAATGTGCTTGAAAACTCCAGCTGTGCTCCATTAAAACAGGAATAATAGGCCTGACAGTTATCTTCACAATTAACCTTCCGGCAAACGCCTATAGAGATTCCATTACATTTCTGTCTACTAATGTCTTGAAAGAAATAGCATCACTCACAGAGACTGTCTACATCTATACTACATTTAAAACTCTCTCTCTCTAACAGTGGAAATGCACTTAAATATTTTACACACTGAATATGGCTGTGGTCTAAATGAACATTCAGTATTCTTGTCCATTGGAAAACTATACAAATTGTTTTGAATCTATGAAAACCTCGGAGGGCTGGACTTTTTGACCAATTCAAAAGTTGCTTTAATTTTGTCGGCTTTTGAGTTGCTAATGGAACTCGAGCAATTATTGACTTATGCGCACAATAAAGCCGCATTAGTGAACGGATGGACATTGCATTGAAAGTTATTCAGAGATTATGTAAATATGTCTTGTTATTAAATGAAACCTTGGAGCGCTGGAATACGGGCTCTGTTGGTGTATTCTGGCCCTCGTCTGAGTAGATTATTTTTAATGAAACTTTTCTTCCCACAGGAACGATGGGAAAAGGCAGATTTAGAAAAGAATGTCCTCTTGGAAGGGTTTGTGGCATTTGGAGGGGGGAAAAATCAGTGCCCAGGAAGGTTAGAAAAACTGTTGTGTTTATACGAAATAATCTTTGTATACACTTAAAAAAATTTTTACATTCAATAAACTTCAATAAATAGAGGAAAGTATTCCATGCAATTAAATATATAAATACTATAATTTAATATTTTTCATGTATTCTATAAAATTGTTTAACTGTTATGTCAAACGTTTAATATTGAAAGTGTCAAAGACAACATATTGCAACACATTGATTGTTTTTATAACAATATTTTCATCCAACATTTTCATCCTTAACATCCATCACATAAACCACAATGATGACAGCCAAATATTTAAGGAAAAAGATGCACTTGACAGTTGACACATCACTTATTACTCAAAGGGGCAACAAACACAACCACCAGTGCCAACACCATAAACAGTCTAATGACTTGCAGATTTAAACATGGCACTGCATGCTGGGAAACAATTGCATGAAATTCTATTTTATCTTATTTTAACTAATGAAATACTGAGGAAACAAATATATTTTTAAATGTATATTTTCATGCATCATAGTACTTGTTTCTTTTTCCTCTGACAGCTGTTCTTTGTCTTGAACTTCTCTGAACTTTAGTTTAGTCAGCTTAGAGAGGTTAGGGCTTTCATGCCATGCACATCTGGCTGCATTTTAGTTCCTTTTCCAGTCAAGCACGTACAGCTCCAGTTTACTTGAAATCGATAGAAACCTTAGTCAAGATTACATTTAAGTAAGCAATAAAAAAATTAGCAATAAAATCTGACAACAATGGTGAGATCAACAGTGAGTAACACTGTTGATATCTGAAATCAACTGTCAATCAATTTAAAAATTATTCACACATTTTTTTTTTCTGTAATTAATCGCACCTAAATTTTTATTAGGGCTGTGCAAAGATTAATAATAAAGTTTGTGTTTACATAATATATTTGTGTCTATAATGTATATTTGCGATGTATAATTATTTTGTATATAAATACACACACATGCATGTATATATTTAAGAAAATGTGTTTTTCATATATAAATATTTATATATAATATAGATTATGTATTTACAGTATTTACGTGGAAAAAAATTCTTAAATATAGACAAGCATCCATATGTATTTATATATACAAAGTAATTATACACATCACACACACACATTTATTATGTAAACACAAAGTTTTATTTTGGATGTGATTAATCGCAATTAATCTTTGCACAGCCCTAATTTTTATATTGTAATAATTTAATGTAGAAACAACAACAAACTAACGAATGACGAACTAACAACAAGGAAGAACAAAAAATGAACATACTGGACATCCAGAATATACAAGCAAGAGTTTGTTTTTAGTCAGCACACCAGTCCCAGACAAACAACGAAACTCAAAATTGTCCTACTACAGTATAGCTAACATTACCACAACAGCATATCTTGGTTCTGTTAAAAATAGCAAAACCAATAATACTCATATGTAGAGCTGAAACAACGCAACCTTATGGAACCTGGAAAGCTTTTCTAATATAAAAGCGGGTCCTAAAGCTCTTGCCTGATCATAATCATTCTTGTCCAGTTATATTGCTCTGACCTTTTCTCTTTTGCAATGTCTCTCAGCCATCACTCTTTCTACAGTCTTTGTTCAAATCTCTCTCGTGCTCACTCTCTGTCCTCCCCAATCATGAGTGGACACACCCCCTTACTTCTGATTGGCAGAGTCGGAGAGTAACAGGGTACATTTACTTGAGTACAGTACATAAGTACAATTTTGAGTAGCATTTTTGGGGAGTACTCATGACTTTACTCAAGTACATTTGAGAGGGAAATATTTACTCCACTACATTTCTATCCATAACCGTTACTACTTCTAACATTTTTCCTAACTCCATGTAGGACGTTTTTGTACATAAATATAGGCACTGTGGTAGTAGTAATGCAATATTTAGAAAATTTACTTTTGTACTCTTGATACTCAAGTACTTTTACTCAAGTAGACGTCTGACTGTAGTACTTTTACTTGAGTAAAATTTAGCAAGGAGTATCTGTACTTTTACTCAAGTAATAAAGCTGTGTACTCTGTCCGCCTCTGCTGATTGGCTACTAACACTATACTAGTGTTTTGGGGTACTCAGTCCTCTCTCAGAAAAAAAAGTACAAAAGCTGTCACTGGGGCTGTACCTTTTCAAAAGGTACACTTTTGTACCCAAAGGCTGCATATTGGTACCTTAGTGGTACATATTAGCACCTAAAATGGACATATTACCACCTAAAATGTACATATTAGCACCTAAAATGGACACACTACCACCTAAAAAGGACATATTAGCTCATGAAATTGACATATTAGCATCTAAAATGTACATATTAGCAACTAAAATGTACATATTAACACTTAAAATGTACATATTACCACCTAAAATGGACATATTAGCTCATGAAATTGACATATCCTGAAATGGACATATTAGCACCTAAAATGTATATTACCAATTAAAATTTACATATTAGCACCCAAAATGTACATATTACCACCTAAAATGGACATATTAGCTCATGAAATTGACATATCCTGAAATGGACATATTAGCACCTAAAATGTACATATTAACACCTAAAATGTACTTATTAGCTCATGAAATGGACAAAAGTTTACCTTTTGAAAAGGTACAGCCCCAGTGACAACCTTTGTACCTTTTTTTTCTGAGAGATTCACTTTCAACAGCGTTTTTCAGAAATCGCTCATTGCACCTTTAATACCCTCGGGGGCTGTTTTTGCCTTCAAGGTTTGGTCAGAGTCTTTACCCTGTAGCAGGAACACTACGGGTTGCACTTGGCCTATAGCAAATGCCACAAGCTGCACCAGCCCATCTTTTCCCCTTTGGCTCTATTGATGAGAATGTCAGTTCCCTTGGGTTATTTACACCAAGGCTGGCACGATAAGTTCATAGCTGTTACCACCTAGAACTTTGCCAGCGTGTGATTCGATTTACAGGTGATGCTTGTAAATCATGGAGCTGCATTATTGATAGTGCGCACAATGGGCCCATTCCTGGTATAGTGCCATGTTGATATAAATCCATGGCACTGCTTTTATGTTGCACTGAGCATTCTTGGCCCTAATGTCCCAGCCCTTTGGGCCCCGGCTGATGACATCATCAAGACCACCACAGGGAGTGTGCGGCCTGGGTCAGTATGACGTTAAAGACTGGAAGAACTTTCCCAGCAGCACAGGAAGATCAAAAGCATAGGCACAGTCCAGTGACCTTTCGAGACCCCCCAGAACAGATGCATCTATGATAATCGGTCTGGGAATATATGAGATGGAGAAACAGATAACAAAAAAGTAAGAGAGAGGTGGAGTAATATAGAGAGGAAGGCAGATGCATATTGGGAGCTAATAAAAAAAATGAAATCATGAATTATTTAAACAAATATGAAACATTTTCTATTATGCATAGCACCACTGTTGGGGAAAGTTACTTTTAAATGTAATGAGTTACAATATTGCGCTGCTCCATAAAAAAAGTTTCTAATTGCGTTATTTTGCATTCATTTTCCTCACCTGGGCAGGGCTTGCTTGTTTGTTTGTTTTTTAATAACAAAAAAAGTTATATTTTTGGCAAATGTAAAGGCCCTTTCACACAAAAGTTCAATAAATAAGCCTCAGGCAGAAGGAAATGTAAATTTACGCCTGTACAGTAGAAGGTGCAGCTCAAACAAACCTTTCAGTTCAAGAACAAGAGAAGAGAGTTCAACTACATAAAAATTAAACTACAATTTGATGTTTATCTACAGTCATTTTGCCTATTGGTTTGGTTGAATTGGGTCATCAAAGGCACTGGCTAATAAAGTGAGAGTAAATACATAAAGTAGTTGTGTTGTTTAACATTTCACTATTGACGGTTTGCGTAATATTCGGAGTTATAATTTTACTGTTTTTATTAATTTTGAGGGATACTGAATCTGTTTTTGTGTAAGTGAGATGACATTTAGTCTAGATTAGAACTACTATAACCATTATGTTTACACAGCATACACAACACCTGCACCTCACTCCCGATTTGTCTCAACAATGGGAACAGGAGTGGTGTCAGTTAATAATTGGGAAAACAAAGAACTTGCGTTACTCATTTTGAAAAAGATATTTGTTGTACATTTAGAAATAATGCCTTACTTTGCTGGTTACTTAAAGTCGACGTGTCATTTTTTCCTTGTTGTGACGTACAGTAATTGAGTAAACAGCTATGGAGACAGAATTGACTATTGCCATTTTTTTGTTTTAAATTTTACTGGAGGACATGGGGAGGATGTTTCAGCCCCGGTGCCGCCGATTCATGTATTTTCGGCTTAGCCAAGACTGGTGCATAGGCCTGTTCAGTCCTGAATGGCCGGATTACACTTAGTTTAAACTGTTGAAGTATTGGGTGTGTTAACTTATGTAAATAATGTAATAAAATATGAAAAGAAAAGATGCATAGGCACACACATATTGGCCTATATATTCAAATGTTCACTAACATCGTAGGCTATTGATGCAGTTTTGTAGGCTAGTCATGTATTCTTTTTATTATGTATACAAATGGACCATGGTGAAAATATTTACACCGATTTTCAACCCTATTTGAATATAAATCCCATTTGAATATAAAAAAGTCTAGTGCAAACATTACTCTCGTCATCGGCAGCTGTCAGTCACTGTTGTTAGGCGACAAGAACAATCCTCCGCAGGCTAGACCGGTCCGAGCGCTTCAGATGCGCACTTTGATATGGGACGCAGCTGTAGTTAGCAACAATTTGTTAATATTGTGACAACAGACCTACTTTTTTACTTTAATTTTCAAAATAACCTGTGGTGGAATGTAAGGAACTACATACTTCGTTAAGTATTCGCATACAAATGTAAAGTAGCCTACTTTTTCCCTCAAAGGACAGCAACACTACGCATTGTTTTACATTAAACTACACAAAGTCATATAGTTTAAATGCATCAACCTTGCAAACACTAAGAGACCATTACAGAAATAAACAACATCCAGAGCCATGAATTCTCTTTTATTTACACATTTAAAGTTGCATAAAATAATGCAATAATGAATAATAAAGAAATAATGAAAATATATTTTTTTACTTTAAAAAAATAATATAAGTGAAAAAAGTTAAACAAGAATATATATATACACTCACCTAAATGATTAGGTACAGAGAACTCACTGTCATGTTCAAGAAACCAATTTGAAATGATTCGAGCTTTGTGACATGGTGCATTATCCTGCTGGAAGTAGCCATCAGAGGATGAGTACATGGCTAGCCATTAAAAGGATGGACAGTGGCATTTAAACGATGGCCAATTAGCACTAAGGGGCCTAAAGTGTGCCAAGAAAACATCCCCCACACCATTAAACCACCACCACCAGCCTGCACAGTGGTAACAAGGCATGCTGGATCCATGCTCTCATTCTGTTTACACCTAATTCTGACTCTGAATGTCTCAACAGAAATCGAGACTCATCAGACAAGGCAACATTTTTCCAGTCTTTGCAAATTGTAGCCTCTTTTTACTATTTGTAGTGGAGATGATACCCAGAGTGGTACCCATCCACCTCAAGGTTGTGCGTATTGTGGCTTCAAAAATGCTTTGCTGCATACCTCGGTTGGTTATTTCAGTCAAAGTTGCTCTTCTATCAGCTTGAATCAGTTAAAATTTTAACCAAATGATACATTCTTTACATGAAGACCCTAAAGAATCACACCAACTTGTGGATAATGGGCATCCGATGACCCCTTTAACATCACAATCACATTTTCTCTGGAAATAATTTAAAATGCCATTGAAATATTCAATCTATGCTTACCAACTTCCTGCATTCAAAAGTCACATTGTCATAAGGCGGCTCAGTAATAATTTCTCAGGCTTGTACAGATCTCTCAGCTGGACATGGCCATAAATTAGTACACTGAGTGTGGCACACGCACACCCACGTATTTCATTTTTCTCACTCAATATGATTTGATTTTGATCATTTTAGAGGATTGCTACTTGCGTCAGTAACACAGTGCCCCTGAATGAGTCACGGCCCTCAAGGTTATTTGGGATGATTATTTCAAGAATCATGACTTGCATCTCTCACCCTCCCTTTATTGCCTGGCATAATTCCTTTCTCTGTCTCACCCAGGAATCTTTCATTCTTGCACTCGGCTGCATCTAATATTCCTCTTCTCCCATCCGCCCAACAAGGCCACTGTGGCTATGATGAATGCACCTGGAATTTGAACGCAATACAAGACATTCATTCACATTTTGCTTTTCTACCTGCAATTTCAATCACAGTTTTCCCAGTATTCAGCAGCACTCGAGGGAGGGAGGCAGCTAGACATCATGCAATATACCATCAGAATACTAATACACATGCTATTCAAGCCGGCTTGTGAAGTGATGAGCACTTCAGAGTGACGAGTTTGTTCCTAGAAATGTTTCTTAATGAGAAAGAGCACATGAAAATGAAAATGAACCACTTGTTGTTTATTGTGTCATCAGGTGGTATGCCATTATGGAATTGCATATGTTTGTTGCCCTCATCCTCCACAAGTTTGAATTCACCCTGTTGGATCCAGTGCCTAAACCGGTAAGCAGCCATAAGAAAGAGTAACATCCAATAGAGAATGGTAAATAAGCCTTGAAAGAGATGGCTTCAAAGTAGGCATTAGGTTAATCATTTCCAGATGTGTTCCTATGGCAGTATTTACCCAACAAGGGCCCAATCTAATGCTTAAGCACCATCCTGCTCTTTACCCTTGCAATTCTTGGGTCTGAACAAAAATAACTTTGTAAGTTTTGCCCACCAATGACCAAGTTCATTCCAGGAGCGTGAATCATGCATTCATATATGGGTCATATACATGTATACAGTCAAAAAAATTCTGTTTTACAGCAACTTGATAACTTGTTGATATTGGAATTTTGGAAACGTTTTACAATAAGGTTTCATTTGTTAATATTAGTTAATGTATTAACTAACATGAACTAACCATGTCGCAACACATTTGTTACTGTATGTGGTCATCTTTGATAATAAAAATCCAGCTGTTCATGTCAGTGCATTAACTAATGTTAACTAATACAACGTTTGATTTTAATAATGTGTTAGTAAATGTTTAAATTAACCTTCATTAACAAAGATCTGTAGAAGTGCAGTTCATTGTTAGTTCAAGTTAACTAATGAAGTTAACTAATGAAACCTTATTGTAAAGTGTTACTGAAATTTTTGATAAAACTTAATTTCAAAAACATTAAAAAAAATCTCTTGAAAGGTGGTGTAGTTATATAGATTTGGATACAACGCTTAAAAATGCTTAGAAATTTAAATAATGCAATAAATTCCTACAATGTAAAAAATATTGTTGGTTTAACTAAAAAAATAAGTAACCTGGTTGCCTTAAAACTTTAAGTTCATTGAAATTGAAAAATTGAGTTAAAACAATGAAGGAGATAAAAATATTATGTTATCTGAACCGCATAAATTATCTAAGTTGATTTGACAGAAGAAAATAAATTATGATTTTTACAGTGTACATTGTAAAATACTTACAGGGGTTGTACATCACATGCATGTGGTCATTGCACTTGGTAAATATATGTATCTGCTTCTTGTAGAGCCCTCTGCATTTGGTGGGAACCCAGCAGCCAGATGGACCCTGTACAGTGAGATACAAGCACAGATAGAGCGCATGGGTTCAGAGGGCTGTGCTACTGCTTTAGAGCTCTGTTGACAGTCTTGACATAAGGGTTGTGGAGATCAACCGCATAATATCCTGGGCTGAGCTTCAGAGCTTCTACGCTGAATGTTAAACAGTGACTTGGACACAGGCTAATACTAAATCAGAAAGTCAGACAATGCTAAAGGTACAGTAATTTAGGATATTAGTTGTTTATATTACAGTTTTGTTGGGTTAACCATAACTGATGGCTTATATATGTCAGAAAGCATGAGGTTGTGGAAATTCCTCTCTCGAACTGAGAGACTACATCATTTTCAGGATGTATGAAGTAAACAAAATGTGATGCCGTATGCGACCGCATATTACAGCTAAACATCTTGTGCATGATATGGACAAAGTAAAGACAAAGTTTATAGACAATTTAACTAAGTGGAGGTTACAGAAATATGTAAACACATTATTACATGTATAAACACTGTGCTTCTTTTCTGTAGTGGTGAAAAGGATTGTTTCTATAAACACATCTGTCTAATAGTCTGTAAGTTCTTCACTGCATCTGTGTACACTCATTTTTGGATAAAACATTACATGAGACAAGTTATTGAGCAATTGTATGTGCTTGGGTGCAAGCATCTTTAATTTGTAAGGCAAACAGAATGTTTACATTAATTAAATATGATGATGTACTTGATCGGATTTGTATACATTTGGAAGGACTGTGTTTCTTTCAATAAAGGACAAGTTTAATTGTGTTTCAATAAATAACATGTTTTGCTGCAGAAGTTTCCTTTTTCTTTATATTTCCATTTTACCAACCATGTGACTGATTTTGCCATGCGAACATCATCTTTTGTTGATCGTGGAACAAAATTCCTGTCAAACAAACATAGCCTAACATTAAAATCTTATTGAATAGGATAGGAATGTTCATCCAGGACCAACTATGTTGGATCCAGAAATGTGTCCTACTTTGCAAAATCATGGGAGGTACATCAAATAGCCTACAACATTCCAGAGATGTTCAGCAGAAGCACTTCATTTGACATTATTGTTCTAAGAAGAATCAATTAAAAAATAAAATATACAAAAACTCTAAAAACAACTGTGTGCTGGACAGATGATACAAGTTTTGTAATTCAACATTCATTAACACACTGTAAAAACAATTTGTTGGTTTAACTTAAAAATTAAGTAACCTGGTTGCCTTAAAATTTTAAGTTGATTAAACTGGAAAAAGTGAGTCATCAGAAACTCAAAATAATAATAAGTTATCTGAACTAAATAAATTATTTAAGTTGATTTGACAAAAGAAAAACACTTTTTTTTACAGTGCATGATCAATAATAGAAAAATTACACAGAAACTTCCCTTTTCACATCAAGAGGGTGGTGGTCATGTATGATGAAGATGATATATTTCATCATGTGATTTCACCCTCTAGCTAGTTTTTAATGAGGTAAACTGGTGATGTTACCTTGTTTAACTGAATAGAGCCATAGCTATATAAATTAATATTTAGCATGAGCACTAAATACATCTAGCCAGCCACATAAAATCTGATTTTACTTGAGCTATTGACCTATAAGTAAATAAAAAAGCATTAAATTATGTTAAATAAATCACTGCTGAAATGTTGTTAATATTAGGCCCTTACAATAAGAAGAAATAATATAATAAAACAACAAGCTGTTTTCCTAGCCTGGCAAATCTGATCTTCAGCTAAATAAATAAATTTAAAAAATAAATTCAAAATAAAAAACAGCAAACCAACTCCAATTGTTTCTCTCAGCAGGGTTTCTTTTTTTTACTATAGGCTATAATTAGATACCCACAAACACTATCACATTTTATCGCATTCAACTCACCGCACAATTCAACCCATGCTTCAAGTGTTTTCGATTCTGACAGAATTTATTTCAAGAAGTCTCTGCTTTGCCCTGCACCACATTTACTAAAAACAACCTGCTGAACGTGTCATAGCGCCGCCGCAACATCTAACTGGCGAAACCTCTGACGTAGTTTGGTGAATTTACATATTCGCTTTTAGGAGAAGGCTATTGGTCCCAGAATCTCCCCCGCGCACGCAGCGCTGCATTTCATTAGTGGTTAGAGCAAACATCATTTGAATGCCGGGAGGCGGTCATTGGTGAATCAAGCTGTCTGCAGTAACGTCAGGAGATTAGTGAATCGCAGCTGGAATGCGAGCTTGATTCACAAAGGCAAGAGAGGGAGACAAAGCCACCGCGCAGAAGATACGCACACCGGACTGCCACATCCCGCACAGGTACCGAGAACCGCGTCGACTTGCTCCATTATATCATCCTGTATCTGTAGGCTACTGTATTGTTTTGACAGGTGTTGCTGCTTTTATAAATGCTCAGAGAACGAGAGAGTGTCAAATGAATGCAGTTTTATAAGTGTTTTTACTATTCTACATATAGTAGCCTATATATTATGTAGTAATAACTATAGTGTATACTACTATAGTGTTTACTTTATTCTGCACTGCTTTAATCCTGCATGCATGTCAGTTTAAAAAAAAAATACTTTTACACGAGTTTATGGGGACTTAGAAAGTCTGCATTGGTAGACAGATATGCTTCAATAACCAGTCTTACAATCTTAAAAAGAGTATGCAAGACATTTGATGATGCTATTGAATTTGTAATAGTAGCCTAGTTTATGAAGTGCACTCCTTGACCTTGACAGTGGTGTGCTCTAATGACAGTTGCTGGAATTGAAATGTTGATGTGGCATGTTCACCATAAGGGTTTTTTATATTAGTCATCAGACGGAGAGACATGTAAGGGTTAATGCCCGACGAGGTGTCCATTGTCAGGTTTTAATGGACGACGGCGAGGCGTAAACCGGCCGACGCGCAGCGGAGGACGGTTGCCTCCGCCGAAGTCCATTAAAACCTGACAATGGACACCTCGAAGGGCATTAACCCGCTTATACCATGGTCACTTGCCAAATAAAACATTTTTAAAACATTAGTTTATATTTTAATTAGGCTAAATCTAGTTTTTACAAATAATAACTTGCCTTGCCTGACTGTTTATTTAGCAACCGGAGATATTTATAGTCCGCTTAGCTCGTATCCCTTCAGGTTCACAAATGCTTTTTTTTTTTTCATGAAACACAAAGGTAGGTAGGCATAGTTTTTTTTTATTACACATAAAACAATTAATCAAACAACAATAAAAAAAGCTCCAGCGATTTGCGCTTAACGTTATGGGCAATAAATTAATCAGATCAAAGAGAGGGTCATTTGCCTCAGGCTCCTTAGGCTTGAAACGCTGTAACGTTCAGCCTTCTCCTGCCTTGGTTGTCTGGACAGCTGCGTAAAACTCCCGCAGGGTCTCTCTCATTCAGGGGTGCGTTTCCCGAAAGCATCGTTATCCAACTATGGTCGCAAGTTACGTCGTTACCAATAGCGTTCAATGGAGCAGAGCAGCAGCGGTGTAATTTTCTCCGTTTTATTTACATTTTTTCTTTCTTAAGCAGCATACCAGTCGTCAAAGTTGCCATAGTCTCCATAAATGTTAAAAGAAATAGCACGAAGTCGCTCATTGTTGTATTAGGCTATAATATCTAACGTTAGATGATAGAGCATGTGACTGCCTGTTGCTATGGTTACTCACAGCCGTTGTAGGCAGCGCATTTATTTATTCATTTCGAATGGTAAACAGGCAGTTTCACCAGAACTACTTTACTAGGTGTCCTCTATCACTTTTTAACGGACACCCTGCAGCCAATCAGAATCGAGTATTCACCCAGACCATGGTATAAGATAAAAATAAACCCTTATTGCGAACAGAAGAAAAGTGAATGTTAGGTGATGACGACAGAGGGACCGCTCCTCTAGTGATGACTCAAAGGGGATGCAGCAAACAGGTTGCAGTAGACTGTGATTGACACTTACCCTTTTCATTTTGCCCTTTATGCACTGTACAAACAATGCATATTATATAATACAGAGTTATTTATTTTTAAACAGACACTGTTTGTACCCAAAGGCTTTTAAAATCTCTTAGTTGTAACTAATAAGGTCATGTACACTGTAATATACTATAATACACTATAATAACTATTAGAGTATTTCGTTATACATAATTTTCTTAAGGACCAGGGACCAGGGTCCTTTATATATATATTAACTTAAAAATAAGTTGAAGAAAAATAATTTTCTGATTAGTGTGCAGTGCACACTAGCCAATTATCTATTTATAATTGTTGAATGCAGTTTTTCCAGAATATGCTGCATCTCAGATTGACCACATAAAAAACAATATTGGAAAACAATCATATTTCTGAAAATAACCTTCCAAATTGCCCAATTTAACATCTGTAGAATGGGTTTTAATTAGGTCATGAAAATAAAACGAATTTGATTGGGCAAACGAGATTAATTAATTAAGAGCTTGGTTACATAATTGTTTGAGTATGTATGTATAGAGATAATACACACAAAAAATTGGGGTCAGAAAGTCAATATTAAAGCATACATGAGGGTATTCAAAAATGAAGGTTGATTAAACAATATTTAATAGCATACTGGTTTACTGCATTTGTTTGTGTGTACTGTTACTGTTTTCCCCTTTTAGTTTGTATGGCTAAAATGAAGATTTGGTGAATGATATTGATTATTCATTAGGTGAGTTAGGAGGAGGAACCATACATTTCCGAATGTTTAGTGACCTTAGTCATGCCAACAAGCAAACATGTCTATAGCTTTTAGTTAAACAGTATACTTTTTGGCTGAGCTTTAAATACCATTTCCAAAATTAAAGGCACTAAAAATCTAAATCTGAGCGCCAATAGCATGCTTATGCTCATCCTTATCTCATTCAGGGTCATTGTAATATTGCAAATGAAATTGATCCCTGTCTGGAAGTCTTCATATTAATCAAGTTCCTCACAATCTCTGCATTTCATTAGTCCTCGTTCTATTTTTAGCCTCGTTTACACAGGGCAAGAATGAACCAGACAGCTCCAGCCTCTATCTATAGCCTTGAGTGAAAGTGAGAGCATGCGTGTGTTAGAGAGCGTGTATGTGTGGCTGGTGATGGGCTATTGATCCCAAAAATAGCTGCGGGAGATTTAACAGTGCGTGTGACACCGGCGACAGTGCTGGCGGTTGCCCACGGACCAAGCTTGTCAGGGGGGATCATGGGAAGAAAGGGCATGTGGAAAAGCTCTATGGAAATGGGTGCAAGCTGTTCCCCACTTACCGTTGTTGTTTGTGTGGGCTGACAAGAGACCAGTTCTGCTTTAAGCCCATCACCTAATCTTTTGGTGGAGCGTTAGTTACCGAGGCCAGGGGTTAACATCTGCTCGATGGGGTTCTGGGAGGTAACTGTTCTAGTTCCGTGTCACCTGTCGTGAGGACAAGCGCTTCCTATGCTGCCTGCAGGGTGGACAGAGAAAATACAGGTCATAAATATCTTAAAGCAAGACAAGGATTTATATATTTCACGTGAGGGTACTTTAAGTAGCTTTTTTATAGTTTTCCCTGTTTTGTAATTAAATAATGTTTTAAACAATATATGAGTACACACATATATTATTGCCTCTATTTGTTTGTGTTTACTGTTACTGACCCTTTGTATAGCTATAGTTGAATGATATTGATTGATTTTTCTTCAGTTTAGCTCGGTTTTTAGTCAGTCCAGTTCCTGTTTCATCAATGTAGTAAGTAAGTGTACAGCCTGTAAACAATTGAAAAAAATCATGCGGATTAAATAATATTTAAGAGTATAAACTTTTGTACTTTTGAGTATTGACTGTTTTTGTTTGTTTGCTGTTACTGTTTTGAAAGATTTTGATCAGGAACCATATATTTCTCATCGTTAGTGACCTTAGTCATGCCAAAAAGCAAACATGTCAATGGAAAACATTGTAAGTGGCCTGTAAATTGTAGAATATATCCTGAAAGCAATTGATGATATTAGAAATGGTTGTGTACCCCTTACAGCCATGAAGGGAGAGCATTTATTTGCCAACATGAGAAGTGCTCCGTTCCTCCAGCGGGTTTACCTCCTTGGAGGAGAGGAGCTGGTAGTCCTGCAGTCCACCGTGGGGGAGTCCTCACTGGGAGACAGTTTCCAACAAATCACCGACTTCAATGATCTCCCCATGTCCCTCTTCGCCTGCAACGTAGACCAATCAGTATTTGAAGACCATGAGGGCAAGGTAAGGTTAAATGATATTACTCACATATTCGCCAGCACTTCATTTTAAAAATCACTCCTGTAAAGCTGAAATATAAGTTCATTTCATTTCAGAGTCACAAAAATGATAGTTTTCAAACAGGATTCGAAAAACTTTTGATTGGTTGATCGGTTGAGTTCAAGAGTCAAAGAGCATGAAAAGAACGGAGAAGAACATTAAAAATAAACAATATTTTTTCCCATTTAGATAGTTTTAGATGTATTGTGGCACAGTAAAAACCTCATGGAGACATAGGAACAAAGGCAATTTGATTGGTAGGTATGCTAGAATGCTCCAGTGGAAAAGCAATTCCCTCGACTTGCATTACAAGATTTTGAATTAGGCCCCTCCAACCCAATTATCCATGTAGGCCACTTCAGGTGTGAAATTCAGCTTGAGGGCTCTCATCGCCGCTGCTTTCTCCTTATTTGCAAACGCTCTAAGGAGTGAGTTTACACCTAGAGGCAAGGGAGAATCTTTCACTTCTTATGAAAGCCTATTTGTGGTTTTGCTGCTGCTGGTATGATTTGCTTATGATGACCTATTGACAAAATGCAGATAACTATTATGTTTCTTCTTCCCATATTTTCAGTTCAGCATCTTATTTTCTCACAATAGATACAGATCCAAAAGGCGGCATGGCTTATTAAAGCTATCTTATGTAGTGATGAAAAGCTGTTCAACACATTGGTGATAAAACATGGGAGAAAAGTCACGATGAAACGGAAGTAGCAACAGATCTTTTCTTCTTTATTGTGACATAGATTCAGGTGTAATGGGTTATCTTCAGTCATTGATTGTCGGTTGGATTTTTGGGTGTTGCACTCAAAAATGGTGACAGATGAACATGGGCTTGCAGAGCCGGAGGTATGCTGAATAAATTATTGGAGAATTCCTGCATACAGTATATCACCAAATTCTCACCAGAAAATTCCAGTTATGAGATTTTGATAAAGCAAAATTAAAAATGAAACATATGGATGAATATGCATGTAGATTATAGATAGAATTGTAATTTCATGCCAACTTTAAAGAGTGAAAACTCACCCAAAAATGTAAATTCTGTCAGGGTAGTTCCAAACCCATTTGATTTTCTTCTGTTAAACACAAAAGGAAATGTTAAGCAGAAAGTTAACCCTGCATACAATAAAAGTAAATGAGAGTGGGTCCAAAATATTGCTAATATTAGCATTTTGCTTAACATCTTATTTTGTGTTTCATGGTAGAACGGCATGACAAAATTATGACATAATTTTCCTTTTTTGGTAAACTATTCCATTTAAGATCGATCGTTCAATCATTTTGCTATAGTCTGTAACAGAGGTATTGGCCGATAATGTATTGCATATCGTGATGTATATTTTTGGATTATCGAAAAAGAAATAATGTAGAGCAGGACTTGGTTCCGTCCATCAGTTGTTGATTGGATGGAGGCAGATCTTAATGCAAACTTGCAGTAGATTGCAAGAACAGGGGCAGGGTTGAAGTGGACTAAATGATTGGGAAAATCCAGCATACTGGTCTATTGTTTCACTGGAAGATGTAGTTTTGACATCATCATTTTGAATAAATTATATGGAAAAAGAAAAAATGAATGAATCACAATGAGATCATTAAGGCACATTTAGAAAATGTAATGCCAACTTTAAGCTCTTTATATCTCCTGAATGTTACATTTCTTGGAACAGGAAACACAGCGGTTCCTGTATATTTGACCTCTAGCTGAATATTTAGCCCAGACCTTCTTCGAACAGTTTTAAGAACACCGATCATGTGATATGCTGAGCTCTACCATGTCTGTCTGCCTCTCTGACCTGAACTGGACTGCATCTCACACACACACGGAAAAAGAAATCTGAACACACACGCACATAGGCTACACTTCTTACACTGATCCATCCTGACAGCTACTCTCAGACAGACTAGATCATCTGATTGAAGGGCTGTATAAAAGGTGGTCCATGACTCGCTCCATTGAGTCACAGGCTCCAGAAGGGCTCCTTATGAAATAGAACAAGTGCCCTGTCTTTTACTCTTGAATGACTCCACTAATACGAACATGCACACACAGTATTCTTGAAAAGTGTCCCCTTGCCTCGCATTATCTTGAACCTGACATGGCATGAATCATGTGGTTAATTTCTTTACATAACAAGAACTGTGTTGAAAGTTATTGTTTTTAAGGTGAATTCAGTGATCCATAATCGGGACTTTGTTGTACCATGCTGTTAGTTTGGTTTGGGGCAAGGTTGTGTGGCTTCAATGCTTTTGTTAAAAGTTAAGTTACATTGTAGCCCGAATAGAGTTTAACTACAACACTGTGACACTGTGGGTGTCATGCAGATTTTTATTTCAAAGGGTATGCAAAATTCACTTTTATATCGTTTTTTTAAAACATAATTATGCATCCATAGTGTCCATTGACAGCTGTGTATTATGCTGCTGTCACTTTATATACACAGATCTAATATACACGTGCAATTTCTTTCACTGCTTTACGTTCATAGACATAACCGACTGTGTTTATGTGAACTTTGTGTGTTTTTATATAACCTTATGTGTATTTGACAGTTTAAGCACAATAAGATGTGAAAGAGAACTTAGTTTAATACTCACGGGACACGCCGTCTGACACGCCGTCTGAATCATATATCAGAAGTTTAAACTGATATGGCTTGAAAGTGCATGCAAATTAAAATAAACTTTAATGATGAAGAAAAACTGCAATGTCACATGAGCATGACCATGATAGATGATAATCAAAACCAAACAAATGTTTTGTTCGTTTTTGGCAGAGTATCCGGGCCACGAGCTGTAAAGACACAGCATTATTCTGAGTAATGGGTGGGGAGCAGCAACTCATTTGCATTTAAAGAAACAAATGCACGAAAAATAAATAATCCACTAAAAAAAATAATTTACAACATGGTTAAAAAATGATCCGTGGGGTAATTTGAGCTGAAACTTCGCAGACACATTCTGAGGACTTATATTTCATCTTATTATAAGGAGCATCATAGGTCACCTTTAATCGTGTACCAGTCCTGGTCCTAATCAAAAATGAATGAATTATCAAAACAGTTTAACAAACAAGAAGTTAGTTCAAAGTTCTACCTTTTTAGGCACAATATTGACAGTTTTTGCTCTACCAATAAAAATAATACTAAAGTCACCTAACGTCTAACAAATCAGTGTTTTTGAACAAATCAGTTGAATGAACGATTCACTGACTCACTAGTGAGTTCGTCATGAAACGTCACTGCACAGATCAACTGAACTTTGATGTCATACACCAGTCGGTCTGCAAAAATCGACACACCTAAAGAGTAGTCACTAGTTTAATTCGTAAATGAATGAATCATTTAAACAAATCATCTAAGTGACTCAATCATAAAAACAGCCACATGTCGCCACTTCCTGGCATATTGATGTATCTTGCAGAAAGCGTTTTCGAAAAAAACTCAAACTGTTGTATGATTCATATTAAATATTATTTGTAGTAATAATGTATAACAATAGTTTCTCTTTTTTATTATTTAAAACATCTTACTTAGATCTTAGATCTAATAAAACATGGCTGTTGACAACTCTAGGGTGAAAATAAAACAGTCAAATAAACACAGCAATTTGTGTTTGCGCAAAACTTGTGTTCTTTAGCCACATAGCAAGAATGAATAAAGAATTTCTTTGAGAACTTCAATTATAGTGTCTACAGAATACGAACCCCTATCATAAAGAAGGGAGCATATACTTAATTAGCCAGCTAATTGTGCTGATAATTCTGCTCTTAATGTTTGACTTCTTCCCTTACAAATGCCATGAAATATTAACTGATTAACAGAGCATGATTACATCTCCTGGATTGGCCAACTTTCATAAATGGCTTTTTGCTGAACTGTTGATAAAGATCTTCTCCCCTTCCTCTAAATTGATTACAGAGCACATGGTTGTGGGATGCAGAAGCTGCCTGATAGCTACTCAACTGATTGCTGTTTAATGAATCTGTCTCTGATTGGAAGGGGACAGTTTTGAATTAATGGGTGCAATGGGACTGACTGGCCCATTTATTTATAACTTGTGTTGATGGAGCTACGAAGGATGTGCTATCGTCGGTCACCATAACGTAAACAGCATTTCAGCTTGATTTTTTTTTTCTTGTTTATAAAGTGAACATGTAATCAAAAACCAGACTTAAAAAAGTATTTGATACACCATGTAGACATATTCTGATTCTATATCAACAACTTTTTTTCACAAGCTTAATTACTGTATGTACATGCACAATAACGGTTCCCAGTTTGTTTGAATAAGACCTAACCAGGAAAGATTTGCGGTCACTTGAATTCAGTACTGAGGTAGTGACAAATTGGTCCTCTTTTAAATTCTCTGGCAAAATGTCTGTTTTAGTTAGCTTATGTACTAGCATAGCATGCAGATAGCCAAATAGGAGATTAGCCTGCTGTAAAAAAATATTTTCAAGATTTGTTATCACAACATATTTTCTTTCGTCAAATCAACTTAATAATAATTTATTTAGTTGAGATAACTTATTATTTTGAGTTTCTGATGATTAAATGAATCTCTTTCATTGTATTAACTCACTTTTTCCAGTTCAATCAACTTAAAATTTTAAGGCGAGCCAGGTTACTTACTTTTTTAAGTTAAACCAACAATATTTTTTTTTACACTGTAGTAATCACAACATTTTTTCTTTTGTCAAATCAACTTAAATAATTTATTTAGTTCAGATAACATATAATTTTGAGTTTCTGATGATTAAATCATTCTCCTTCACTGTATTAACTCACTTTTTCCAGTTCAATGAACTTAAAATTTTACGGCAACCAGGTTACTTACTTTAAGTTAAACCATCAATATTTTTTTACAGTGGGATATCTACACATTCACAATTATCATTATCAGTAATCTATAATTACTTGCTAAAAAAAGTAAATGTCCAAATATTTAAGTTGAATAATGAATTATTTATTTTATTTATTAGTTCACATATTTTAAATGTGTAAAATTTGTGTGTATACTGTAAAAAAATATTTTCAAGATTTGTTATCACAACATTTTTTCTTTTGTCAAATCAACTCATTATTTTGGGTTTCCTTCATTGTATTAACTCACTTTTTCCAGTTCAATCAACTTAAAATTTGAAGGCAACCAGGTTACTTACTTTTTTAAGTTAAACCAACGATTTTTTTTTTTACAACTGATTGAGACCTGAGTTCAAGGTCTCTGCAACCACAAGTGAATGCCGCAAACACATAGATGCTATTATAGTCAGCTGCCATAATGTCATCTGCATCATCTTAGAAGTTATTATTATATTTCTATCCTTATTTTTCACTCATGTGTATGAGATTATTGCATTTGAAACATTCTACCCCCATAGCCGGCTGTTGCTTGGACGTAGCCCCCTGTGACCCTGCAATCCCTTCAGCGCAAAGTATTCAGCATCCCTGATTGGATTTGGCTAACATCCGGAGAGCAATGGAATGCACCAGATTTATGAAGCTTAATGACAGATGACAGCGAGACAGAATAGGCTGTTGCTATTCTCGTTTCTCCCTCTCTCCCCTCTCGCCTGGACGCAGACTGCTGTCGAGTGCCCCCACTTTGCTGATTGATCAAGGGAGGTCAAATTGTTGCAAAGGAGCATCAGCACCGTGCCGTTGCCTTCAGCCGTGATTCGCAGCGCTGTCAAAATGTTTGATTGTGTTTGGCACCTCTGGAAGAGGCACTTCTTGCGCATCTGAGCCGCTGAATCAATTTAGTAGGCTGTGATTATATTAACCCCATGAAAGGCCCAGGTGATGCATAGGATCTATTTAAAGACGTATGGCGTTATTAGCTCCCTAAGAATAGGAAAGCAATCTTACAGATTTTACAAAATCAGGCGGTCTGGAGCCCACGCGGAGAGCTGATGCAATGCGAATTATGTGGATTGACTCTTCTGTCAAGACTAAAACCAACTGTCTTCCTTTCTAATTATGCTGTTTTGACAGCCAAACTTTCAAACTTTAAGCTAATGAAACTTTTTTTGTTTTTACTTTCAGTGAGGACTTTGTCAAGCGGCATTCAAAGACAATTTGTCTTTTACTATTTAAAGTGATTGCCCAGCCAAAACTAAAAAATCAAGTAGTCACTCTCAACTCATTCCTAACCTGTACGACTTTCTGTCTTCTGCGAAACACAAAAGATGACATTTTGAAAACTGTTGGTAATCAAACAGTTTTGGTTCCCATTGACTTACCATTTTTGTCCATATGAAGTCAGTAGGAACAGAATCTGCTTTCAGTTACTTGGTTACCTACATTTTTTTTTATAATGACATACTATGAAGTAAATGATAGAGTTTTTATTTATGGGTGAACTATCCCTTTAACATTATTTGGCATTTGTCTCCACATTGTGTACTACATACTAAGAGCTGTTTATATAGTTTTTATATTGCGGTGGCATTTACTGATAGAATTACCCACGTCAGCCAGAGGTACGTCATGGCTATCCGTCATAGACTTTTTCTGCGTCTCTCCCTTGAGCTCACCCTGCATCAATACAATCTCCACTTTGGAAATGTCACGCACGTAAACCTAGACATGATTCACATAGTGTCTCACTTATAAGCTGCCACTTGAGTTGTTAGCATGGCAAACATGGAGAAATGTTCTCTGCGACAGGGGATCGATTACCAAGCTTGCAGAAAGGCAGAGTGAGATTTATCCTTCAGATATGCTGTTTTTCAGTGCATGCAGTTCACATTATAAGAGGTGTGTGTGATAAAGGCCCCCAGTTTGAGCCATAATATTCTTCGCTGTTACCACTAAAATAATATTCCACTTTATTTAATAATTTATTTATTGTATAATGTATTTTTGTCCATTAAATATTAATATACACAAAATATACAAAATCTGCATTTAATGGCATAAAATAATGTTAAAATCAGCGATAATACCTACATGTAAATAGCTGCTCCTCAGTGTGAACTCTGCCATTGGGGCCAGTTGTGGCAGAGACACATTCTCATTGTAAAAACATTTCTTGGCTCTGTAGTTCAATTTATTTAAAGGGATAATTCACCCAAAAATGAAAATTCTGTCATAATTTACTCACCCTCATGTCGTTCCAAACCTGTGTGATTTTCTTTTTTCTATGGAAGACAAAAGAAGATAATTTGAGAAATGTCCCAGATCTTTTTGTTCCTTACAACGAAGTCAATGGTAAAGTCAATTGTCAAAATGGTTTGGTGACCAACATTCTTCAAAATATCTACTTTTGTGTTCTGCAGAAGAAAATCATACAGGTTTGGAATGACATAAGGGTGAGTAAATGATGACAGAATGTTAGTTTTTGGATGAATTAACCATTTAAATACATTTATTTAAATTAAATATACAATTATTTAAATTAAATGAAAGGAAGAGTTTACCCCAAAATAAATCATTTGTCATGATGTCATTCCAAACCATTAAGATTTTGGTTATTCTTGGTTAAACACAAATTAAGGTATTTTAATGACACGTTAGTGGTTTCTGTCCCTCCATTGAAAGTACTGGTAACAAAAATTTACATTTAAATTTATTCATTTAGCTGACGCTTTTATCCAAAGTGACTTCCAATTGCTATATATGTCAGAGGTTGCACGCCTCTGGAGCAACTAGGGGTTAAGTGTCTTGCTCAGGGACACATTGGTGTCTCGCAGTGGATTCGAACCCGGGTCTCTCACACCAAGGGCATGTGTCTTATCTACTGTGTCACCACCACCAAAAATATAGGAAAAAAATATTATTGAATGATTTTCAGTCAGAATGGTATTCTACATCCTGTTTGTTATCTCTGTCACCTCTGGCTTGCTTAGCTGGGGAAACTTATCACTAATAATTTAGTGATAATTTCACTAATAATTTAATAATTGACGACCTTTACAATGGAGATGAATCAACACTGAACTGACTTCAGCAGAATAATGGCGTTTTTATTTTCCTTTTAGACCTGCTGTACAGCCGAAATGACTTCTGTTTACATCATTGAATCATTTTCCTGTTATCACTCTGTAATGAAGTTCATTGATAAGGGAAGGAGCTGGCGGGAACCGGCGAACATTCAATGTTAACTTTAATCCAAAAAAACAAGATGAAAGTATAGCGGAAGCACCTCACGGACGACTGCCACATATAACCGTATTAAAATATAAAACATAACATAAAATCCAGGCCTGGTCCTCTCTCATCCTTCACTGTCATCACTCCTCCTATTATCATTGTGGAGCCCCTACATGGGACTCACATCAGATGTGGTGTGCAGGTGACGCTCATCATCACTTGCGCCACCAGCCACGCTCCAGAGACAGAAAAACGATTAGAGTTTCGAATAGACACAAAAATGGACTCTTCATTGTACAGTTTCCTATATGATGTCACTACAAAACCCTGACAAAAGACAGAGGAAACTAGAAGACTTTAGAGGAGCTCTAGTTTCATTGGGGTTATGTAATCGAGCTTGCTGGTCATGAGTTCTGCTTTATATGGTCATATCAGTTTTAAGTGGAGTTACAAGTATGGCCTTTTGTTCTGCATGAATTCCTTTCCTCAGGCCGAAGTACTATGGCCGTTCCAGTGTGTGTGCTCGACTACTAACCCCAACCTCCTGCTTGAAAGGCTAAAGTTCACCAAACGGATGAAACCATAGCCCAGTAATGTGACACTGCAGAAATATCAGACGTCTGCTCTCTTCAATGACGTTTATAGAGTGCAGGGACACGGAAAAAAACAGGCTAATGCTATCCTCAAGTGAGCTATTAACATTCCAGTGTCACTCTTTTATTGTGCTGGCTAGCACTGATACGTGGTGCTATGGTTCTTGTTTTGCAAACTGTCAAGGTTAAATACATGAATGGGGATCTATTAGCATTAATGTTGCTCATCCATGCGGAACTGTGCATGACGTGTGCATGACCTCTCTGCTGTACCTGTTCCCAGTGCTGCGCTCAATGTTTTTGCCAGGGGGGTTTAATACCTCCCACTCACTAGTTACTACTCATGCTTATGTCATCATATAGTGCTCTCTCTCCCTGCATTCTACTGATCAGCCCCATTTCATAACGCTCATACCTCTCATCCGCCGGCCATCTTTTATAGCATTTTCTAAGTGTTAACGACACTTCATAACAATCCTGTGTCCATAGAATATGGTAAATCTTTTCCAAAACATAGCGTGCTGCTTACCTAGACAACACATTAAAGGGATACTCCACTTTTTTGGGAAATAGGCTCATTTTACCACTCCCCCAGAGTTAAACAGTTGAGTTTTACTGTTATCAAATCCATTCAGCCGACTTTCTGATATTTAGAAGAATATCAATAACCAAACAGTTTCTGATCTCATTGACTTCCATAGGAAAAAAAAATATACTATGGAAGTCAATGAGACCAGAAACTGTGTGGTTGGTTACTGATATTCTTCTAAATATCAAAAAAATCGTCTGAATACATTCGAAAACGGAAAAACCCAACTGTTTAATTCTGGGGGAGTGGTAAAATGAGCCTATTTCCAAAAAAAATTGGAGTATCCCTATACTATAAGTCATAACACATGAAGGCTGTTGGCAGCATAATCATGACACCTTCTAAGATACCTTACTTTTGCAGCAATGAAGGTAATGCAATGCATTGTGTTGAGCTGAGTCAAAAATTTAATTCAAGATGGTAAACAAGGCCAGAGAAATGCAATAAACGATTAATTATATTTGAATAGTATTTTTATTATTAATTACATTATTTCATTCCATACTGAAAAGGATTGAAAAATCTGGTTGAATAAATCAAATTCACTATGCTTACACTACTGTTCAAAAGTTTAGGATGGGTAAGATTTTTGACAATGTTTTTTTTTTTAAATCTTTTACTAAGGCTGCAATTATTTGATCAAACATACATTAATAACAGCAAAATTAAAATATCTATTTTCTATTATATATCTTAAATTTGAATGCATTCTTGTTGTGGCAAAGCTGAGTTATTAGCAGCCATTAACACTTCAGAAATCATTCCAATGTGCTGATTTGCTGCTTGCTTCAGGCACTTGCATGTGACATTATATTATTAACATTTTACTAAATTCGGACAGAGTTACAAGGTTTTTGAACAGTGAATTTCTGAGAATTTGGACATATTTGTTTTGTCCGTCATTAGAACGTCAGTAAGTGCATCGCATTACGTTTTCATCACCTTACAGCTTATAAAGTTTACTGTAGCCATGTGGGCACTCAGTTTTCTTAGATTGAGGCGTGTGTGAGGTTTTAGCGGCAGTTTGAGGATCCAATAGACTTAAGAGTTTTAGTCACAAGCTCTTTTTAATACTTTTCATTGGTTAAATATTTGCAAAACCCACAGACAGACATAATGGGTAACCAATAGTAATGATTTAGGAAATGGAGACACAAGGTTTCCACCCTAAAGCAACAATATATTATGTATATTGGAATGCAGTGTAAGAAACTTTGGATAAAAGCATCTGCCAAATGAATTAATGTAAATGTAAACACATGTTGCATTCATTGGGTATCCATTTGCATCTTGGAATAAAAACTGAATAAAATGTTCAGTATGAGTTGTATGGTAGTATACTGTTCTAAACATCGCCAATTTTTGCCCATCTCACATTTAATTAATTTTCAGCATCGTATTCATATAACATGCATTACATGCCACAGCTGCCTACCATTTAACCTTTGTATGCATGGGCAATGATGTTGCTTCTCTGTTCAAGACCACAAATCAAAGCCTGTTGGAAAGATAGCCAAAAAGCTCTGGGCTCTGATTTATTGTAATCAAAGGTTAGAGAGTGTCTATTAGGATGCAGCTGCTACATGAATTAGCACCACAATGAATATAAAAGTGCTCTAATAGACTAGGGAATGTTGGTGCCATCATAGATTCATCCTTAGAGATGAGTAACACCTAAAATTTACATGGGCATGAGCACAATATCATTGCTTTAAAGTTTAAAATCATGGACTTTTTTCCATATATATATATATATATATATATATATATGGAAAAAAAATGCTATAAGAGATGGCCAAAACAGCCTATTTAATGCTAAAGGTCAGATAGTGTGGAAACCTACTTTATTTCCACTTAATTATGTAATTATTTTAATTTTAAGTTAATTATTTTAGCATATATATATATATATATATATATATATATATTTTTTTTTTTTTAAGTCACTGAAATCACTTTGGTGTACATTTACAATTATATTTTAAAGGCATAAATAAATTACTTTCACAGAAAAAATATATACATTATCAAATATGAGTTTTAGGCTAGCGGCAACCTTCCGTTCTCTCTCTTGAATCCAACACGGACATGACTTAAACTGCAATTCATTCGACTGGCCACTGGAGACAGGCTGTAACGGAATGGGTGGATTTAAGGTGCAGGACTCAAGTGCAAAACAATGGGTATATTTATTTAGTAAATAACACAAAACTACAACAAAAACTCCCTCATGGGGGAAAACTAGACAGAAATCAGGCTGGATACAGGAAACATGGATAACTTGGACAACGAACCAGCAGCACAGATTAAATAGGGGAACAAACATAAGAGGGTAACGAGGCAGGTGGGGGAAATTAAACAATAACAAGATAACAAGATGGGCGGGGTTTAGACAATTGACAGGAGAGCACATGTCACAAGGAAATAACATGACAGCCATGTGCTCACAACAGACCAGACTAAACACAAACACATGACAATCCGGGAGTGTCACAGCTCTGTCACTAATCCAAGAGAAAACACAAGGGTGACAGTGACACGGGCTCCAAAAGAGAGTTAATCCCATATACCCCGGTTAATATGTCTAACAGAAAAAGATATGTTTACAGCCTGGTACAAAAAATGTTTTTTTGTCTATATTGCTAATTTTGCCCTTCATGACAACTGTGAGGGGGGTGAAATTTTTTTCTAACTCATCCGTTTAAATTTTATTAAATTATATTAAGTAGCTGTTTGTCTGCTGTCTGTTAGCGTCAGGTCGCCTCAGCTAATCCCAACTCTTTTCACATTTTTTGGTTATCCTGGAGTGAGACGCTGCCAAGATGGTGGCAGTCGGCTCCGCCCACTTTGAGCTTAAAAAAAATACTCTACAGATACTACTATACTCTCTTTTAGGTGAAAAACTAATTTACTGCAGGGGGACTTTAAATCTAAAGTTTTCATCTTAGTTTTAGTTTTAATTTAACCTTGCAAGAATCCTTGAAAAACATTTTAACTTGACAAACTGTTGCTTGGATATTTCCTCATCGTTGTGAGGTGTTAAAGTCTATTACTGTGAGACCGCTACAGAGGGAAGATCTGAGGACGTTTTTTTTTTTTTAGCTATAATGCTGGTAAAATATTAATGTCCTCCTAAAGTATGCACGGTGAGTCAGGGTGAGGTTTTACTGCACCGAGCGCTGGAAATAGCTCACTCAATCCACATTACTCACAGCAAGGCTCTTTTTAAGAATCCTGCGCAGAGATTAGTGCCATTGTGACTTCCAACCCTGACAATTTCCACACATATTATCAAAGTGTGCGCTATGAGTAATGACTGTAGAACTGGGACAGGACCCATTCGTTCCAAGAATTCTCTATTAAGATATAGGCTAAATGCACAGTTAATGTTAACAGATATATATATATAGTATATAGATACACATTTGCTCACAATGGACAAAAGGACTTTCTCTTTTTCCCTGGCTATACTGCCTTAAAGGCGATGGCTGTCATTTTTCATGTTATAACAGGACAATTTAACAAAAAATAAAAATTGATAATTAATAATAATTTGTTACATTTATATAGCGATTTTCTTGGTACTCAAAGCACTTAACATATGGAAGGGGGAAATCTCCTCAACCACCACTAGTGTGAAGCATCCATCTGGATGATGCAATGGGAGCCATATTGTACTAAAAAGCAGATTGATGCAGTCAATCAGTGTATTATATGGGGATGATTAGGAGGCCTTGATGATGGACAGAAGCCAGTGGGCCAATTTGGCCAGGATGCCTGGGTTACACCCCTACTCTTTTTCGAAGGACATCCTTGGATTATTTGTGATCACAGAGAGTCAGGACTTCGGTTTAATGTCTCATCCAAAGGCAATTGCTTATTAATAGTCCATTGCAATTGCTTATGAATAGTAGCAATATGGGCATCATGATGGACATCATCTTCTGATCCCTAAACTATTACTCTAAAACCAGTCCACCCCCGCCACTGTCACATGACCACTTACAAAACAGGCGTTTACCTCACTGATTCTAAGAAAAGCCCCAGTAAAGCTTTTTTTTAACATATTATAGTGTTTTTTTTCTACAATGACATATAACAGGCACAGATTTAAAATTGATGTGATGATGTACTCTAACGTAATACTTTTTACACTTCACCCAGTCTTTCTGCAGGTTACATCATTAAACCAGTCTTTAGTCGTTCATTTATATGAATCATTCAGAAACAGTTCCTTTAGTCACTTAAGGCATGAGTCATTGATTCAGATTTGTTCAAAAACACTGATTCATTCAGGAATGAAACAAGCGTCACGAGTGAGTGACTGAATCATAAAATCAAACTATTTGTTCAAAAAACAATAATTCATTTAGTAACTAAATAAAGGACTGATTTTATGAATGTGTGATTGACTAACACCACCTGCTCTTGCTCAAACACTCATGGTTTATTCGATTGTGGAATTGTTTGGAGATATTTACGAGCAAAATAAGACAACATTGTCTAAACATTGTCTAGGACTGTTAAAAGCAACATCACACTCGCAAACGTATTCTGAACTAGTACAACAATCTTGTAATATAATGCTTCAATATATAATATAAAAACCCAAAAATCTTTGGCTGTTTGGGGGACCATTTATTAATAATTGAATATAATTTAGAGCTCATGCCATTCTTTTGGGAACTGTATATTTCCCAGAGCTTCTATCGACTGTTGTTTACACAAGTGAGTCAGTGAGCCAGAGGTGAAAATGAATTCGTTTTTCTTTAGTCTGGGACCTGCGCCACCTTGTTCATGACTTTGTCATTTTTCAAAATAACATTTTGATTTCTCTAAAGACTTTTGTAATCTTGGCTCCTATGCAGAATTAAGTATAAACAAACAAACAACTGTTTCCTATTCATCTAGCCTAGCGTTAAGATCAACATTTCCAATATGATGCTTGATTACAAATCACCTAATGACTTCTTTGCTTTTTCATCGGGTTCCTCTGTTGCTTTTGTCGTCACATAACAAGGTCAAATTGAAGGAATGCAATATTAGATTCAATTTTGCCTTGTTGAAGAGATGTGCAATTTGAGTATCTGCTATTCTCAGAAGACATTTTTGAACAAACTTCTTCCCCTATCAATAAAGAGCAAAACAGTGCGTAAAAGTCATCAAACAAAGCCTGTTAATGCTAGCAGATTACAAGCATGTCTTTAGTTAAGACATGGTATTTAGTGTTTGCGGGAAGGAGATTAAATGAGATCCAGCCTGTTTCCTTGCCGAATGACAAATTAATCAAATTAAGAAATAATTTTTCAATTCCCGATGCATCTGCGCAACGAGTTGTTTGTAAAGATATTTATCATCCTAAAACAACTATTTAATTTTTCCTTTTTTGTGTGAGACCAGGGAGTTTATCTACAGCAATAGTTTATTTTCAGCTGTTATCTACGCTGTAGTGTTGCTGTTGGCCAATATTGTCTGGTGTACTTGTCAGATCTCTGGATCTCAGCTTTGCTGTTGTCAGTTGCTATAAGTGTTTAAATGTCCAGGGAGGATCTCTGCTGAATAAGAAGATGCTATATCATTTCCATCACATCTCCTGGCAAATCACCAGTGAATTTTTGCTTGTGTCGCTCTTATCCCACCTTGTAAATTTGATGCAAATAGCCAGCTCAAGCCTCATTGAGATCTTTTTTAGTGCCAAGGGCATATGTGAATATCATTATTCATCCTCCAGCTCCAGGATGCTACATTACAGCAACCTTTTCCTTTTTTTCTTCTCTTTTTTCCGCTACTGCATTTTAGCAAGCACACAGCAACGCCCTGGCAGCCTCCCAGAGCATATACAGGCAAACAACGTAGCAACCACCTACACCTTGTCAACTAGTCAGAACACTTAGCAATAGCATATTCATTCCCTGGCAGCCACCCACCCCAACCAGAACAGCTTTGCAACCATTTAGAACACCTTAGCAACCACATAGCAACGCCCTAGCACCCACCCAGAACACCCAGTAAACCACGTGGCAACGCCTTAGCAACCACCCAGAACAGCATTGCAACCAACGCATTAACAGTATTAAACCAACTTAAACTAAAATGAAATCTGAAAATATAAAATCAAAGCTCATTCAAAATATGAATAAAAACTATCATAGTAAATAATACTAAAATAATACTGGTTCTAGCAACCACCCATAACAGTGTGGAAACCATTCAGTAAAAGTTAGCAACCGCATAGAGATGCCCTGGCAACCGTTCAGAACACCTTAGCAACCACATAGCAACGCCCTAGCACCCACCCAGAACACCCAGTAAACCACGTGGCAACGCCTTAGCAACCCCCCAGAACAGCATTGCAACCAATGCATTAACAGCATTAAATCAACTTAAACTAAAATGAAATCTGAAAATATAAAATCAAAGCTCATTTAAAATATTAATAAATACTATCATAGTATATAAATAATACTAAAGTAATACTAGTTCTAGCAACCACCTATAACAGTGTGGAAACCATTCAGTATAAGTTAGCAACCACATACTGTAGAGATGCCCTGGCAACCATTCAGAACATCTTAGCAACCACATAGCAACACCCTAGCACCCACCCAGAACACCCAGTAAACCATGTAGCAATGCCTTAGCAACCACACAGAACAGCATTGCAACCAATGCATTAACAGCATTAAACTAAAATGAAATGTGAAAATATAAAATCAAAGCTCATTCAAAATATTAATCAATACTATCATAGTAAATAATACTATAATAACACTGGTTCTAGCAACCACCCATAACAGTGTGGAAACCATTTAGTAAAAGTTAGCAACCACATAGAGATGCCCTGACAACCATTCAGAACACCTTAACAACACCCCACCCTATAGCAACCACCCAGAACACCCTAGCTTTACCTCTTTGTTATACAGGGAACAGTGGAGAGAAATGAAAAATGAGTAGAGAGGGACAAGTGAAAGAGGAAAATTGATCATGTCACATTGAAGTCGCAGAGTATAACCAGTGCATCACATATCTATATTTGCCCTTTTTCGGTAGCAGCCTTGTCGAACGCAAATGAATTAGCCTTTGCTCGCACTAGGATGTTTTATATCTGTTGATAATGTACTACTTATGTGGCCAGTAGTGGTGCAGATTGGTGACAGTTGGGGGATTCTTGGATAAAATCTCTTCTTCCGGGGATCAGAGAAAGCTTAAGGCTTAAAATGGGAAACGAAACTCTCAAATGTCCTGTTGCAGTCTGACATGTGGGTTATATGAAAGCTAGTTGTTATATTACTCAGAATCTGCACTGTAAAGGAGGTGTTTACCCCAGCTGCTCTGACGTTAAATTGTTATTTAGTTTGTTTACTGGCAGTAACCATGTATACATATATGTATGTGAGAGATAAGGAGACAGGTCAGTCAGGGAGAGTAGTTATCTGGAAGTGTGTGTGTGTGTGTGTGTGTGTGTATTGGCAGGGGAAAATGTGGGCTGGTTTTTTCCTGCCTTGTTGCTTTGGAGTGGAAAGTTGATGGAAATATCCAGAGTGTGTCCCGGTTGCCCAGGGCTGCTGTGTGTGCCATAATAATCTCGACTCAGGACTCGTGTGTGCGTGTGTGTGTGTGTGTGTCTGCCAGGGGGGAGTTAGTGGTCACACCTGACGTGGGGAGCTCTCCGAGGTCCTGAACGCCTACTTGTTACACACACACACACACACATTACTGAGCTATTTAAATGAGGACATACTATAGATTGTTGATAAAGATAACTAAAACTACTCAGTCCCTAAACATACTCCACAAGGAATACAGTATTTTGCTTCATATTACATACTAAAAATAAGCGAAAACAAGTCTTAAACAAGTCTTAATATCTTATAGGCTACAGAATTGCTTCTATTAAACATATCTTGCTTCAAGTTCGATGTTTTTTTAGATTGCCTACCTGAAACTATACCAATAGATTTTTTTGGGTACCTGAAAAACAAGAAAAAATAATCTACATATGCTTAAACAACTGACTCTAATCTGACAGTGTTGTCTGCCTGTTAACTGTTACCCTGCCTGCACTAATCATATAAGCAATATGTAATGTATTGTTGTAACAATAGGAAATGCAGTATTTTAACCCGCACAGTGCACAGTATTGTTGTTATCGTCACTTTAAATTCAGAATATTGTCAGTTGCTTCAGCATCCTGGTTTGTGTTTTCTTTATGAATGAAAAGCAGTTTTGAGGTTGAATAGGGCACTGTTCAATGTGACAGCTCTTTTTAAAGCTCATGGATAATGCTTAACAATTTTATGCTTCTGTTGTCTTCTCTTGTGTATATAATTACTAGTCTTTTGTGATTTAGATAAAAGCAATTTCTCTGTGGCTGTATTGCTTTTAAATTTACACAATATATTCTTTAAATTTTAATATTGTGAAGCTTTTAAAGCTGCAAGATGAATTATCAGTTTAGTCCGTCTGACAGCACTTGACTCTATATCAACCTGTATATATAATGTAGTATAAAGATATTGATAATGTCTTATAATTCACATTGCAACATATAGGGGAAACTCAGGAAAGTATAATACCACTAATTTTACTCCAGGAATATTTTTTTAGGGTTATAAATATTTGTATTCAAACATTAATCTTTTTTATATATTTAATTTCAGGGTAATTTCCAGAAACTTTCCATGGGAAATTAAACTGGGGGATTTTGGAAGTATTAAAAAAAGTGACCAGGGGTTTCATGAATACAGTTACCATAAATTCTTAGTTACACAGCACATAGAAGTGGTACAGTCATGGACAGAAGCCCTATCAACTCGTATCAAGCTCAGCTGAGTAGCTGAGTATTATATCAGCCATCTTCAAAACTGTTTCCTTTCAAACTGCACTTCCTGTGACCTACACCCTGCCGCTTTCTTAGAAGCACAGCTGCTTCTTGGGTTGCCTAAAGAGTGCTGATCCCTGACATTCACACTCACTTTCAGAAGCCGTGCAGAGAAAGAGATGGGCTCAGGGACCAGGAGACCCTCAGGGGGCCTTCAGACACTGTGCCATATGCTGGCAGTGACGAGAGCTGTGCAGGCGGCCAGTGGGTGAGCAGACCACAGGGTTGCCAGACAGTGGGGATCAGGCACAGGGGTTTCTTATTATTACACGCTAGGCTGTGTGTGTGTTCAGAAAATAGAATTACAATATCTGTCTTGTTCTCTTTTTGTTCGAAAATAATTATGGTGCACCACTGTAAAAAAAATATTTTCAAGATTTGTTATTATCACAACATTTTTTCTTTTGTCAAATCGACTTAAATAATTTATTTAGTTCAGATAACTTATTATTTTGAGTTTCTGATGATTCAATCAATATCCTTCATTGTATTAACTCATTTTTTCCAGTTCAATTAACTTAACATTTTAAGGCAACCAGGTTACTTAATTTTTTTAAGTTAAACCAACAATATTTTTTTACAGTGTGTATAATTTTTGGACTGTCAGCTTTTTAGGAATTATTAAAGGAGCCCACTTTGCGTGCATTCATGTTTCTCAGAACGACAATATTATCGTTTGTCGCAATAATTTCTTGGACAATTTATCGTCCAGCAAAATTTGTTATTGTGACAGTCAGGCCTAGTCTCATCATTTTGTTTAGCTCAACCCATATAAGCCTGGTTCAGTCATTCATTATCTGTAAAGTCTTGTTTAGTGTTACACTGCAATTCAGTTTCATGTCTCTTGGTTTTGGGTTTCTTGCCTGTTCCGTGGATTACTCTTTTTGCCCATGTTCCCTGCCTTGTGTTTTTCTACTGCCTCCCTGTGTTTGACCTTGCCTGTACATTGGATTACCCTGTTCACTAAATACTGCATTTAGATCCTCAACCTTCTTGTCTTGGAGTAGTTTGTGACGCATGGAGAATTAGGCATTAATAAGTACTAATAACAGCCAAAGCTAATATCCAAGTAATATGCATACTAGTTAATAGTGGGATTTGGACCCTAAACTAAAGTGTTACCAAAACAGTTATTTAAATGGTTTTACAAATTCATGGTATTAGCTTTTGGTGAGCATAAGAGACTTTCAAAAACATCAAAAAAATCTCCAACCCCAATTTTTTTTAACTGTAGTATTAGTGTTTTTTTTAAGAATGTCAACCAGCCTGATACAGTGGCCTTAAAGCAACCAATGGCGTGAGTCTGGGGCGGAGCTAACTGTCCAGCCGACCAATAGCAGATGGAGTGAGTGCTTGAAAAGTAAATATTTTTGCAGTTTTGTTTCATGTTGCTCAGAAATGATACACTTTACCTTTACTTTATTTGAAATGTTGTCCAATGTTGTCATATAGCAAACTATATTACACTTTGCTAGTTTCTGCTGGGGAAAAAAAGATTTTCAGTCACTTTTCTTGCACTAAAATGTTATACAACAACATTAGATTTCTTAGACGCAGCACTAGATGGCAGACTTGTTTGAAATGAGACTGACCTTTTTATTCTCAGATTACTTTACAGTCTCTTTGTTGTCCATTCCTTATGGATTTATACATTATTCTATACTTAAATAGATGTCTAAATAATAATATATATCTGGAAGCAAAGATTTGAAGCTATATCCCTCAGGTACCATGACTATCAGTAAGATTACTGGATGAAACGAGTAGCTAATTGGTGGAAAAATAAAAGCATTGACAATTGACGAAATATCACACTCCTGTGAGGTGAACATGGACCTCTTTTTTACAGCGCTAGTACAGAATAGTCTCTTACTCCCTTGGGAAAGTATACTTGCAATGTTTTGTATTGTTGAACATTTGGACATGCTATAATGTTTTACTGAACTACATTGGCATGGCCTTCCTTCTGTTAAACAAGATATTTCTGTCTTGATTGAGTTCTTAAAGGGATAGTTCATCTAAAAAGGGTTTGAGAACCGATTCTCATTCAGATATGGTTCTATTTATTTATTTCTATTTAATTAAAAAAAACCTTCAGATTAAAAAGATACTTTGACAGTGTTTGACAGCAAAAGAAATGTAGTCTGAATTTAAAAAAAAAATATGAAAGAGAAAGACTGGATGCTAAGAAATAAAATGAATATAATAGAAAGGCAACATTATTACAATGAACTAGATGGTGTTGTTCAATTTGCAGAGAATTATTGATTTGTATGTGATTCTGACTCTTTTGAGCCAGATCTTTTTAATTAATCATTTAGAAATCCATCTCAAACCGAACAGTTATTGGTCTGAATGTGCCTAATGACTCTCAATAATTTACTTACAGTGTCATGCAGCTAACAGGGAATGTTCACAGAACTTTAGCTATGAAAATAATCTTCAAATAATTCAAACAGAATGTTCATTCAGAGTTATCTGGTCTTTAATAATGTTCTCAAAACAATAGCACAAAAGCATTTATGAATTTAAATTTACCTGTATGAATTTCTGAACACAAAAGAAGATATTTTTAGAACATGGTTAACCACAACAAGTCCCATCACCTATTTGGTTACTGATATTATTCAAAATATCTTCTTTTGTTTTCAGCAAAAGAAAGAAATGGGTTTGGAACAACTTAAAAATGAGTAAATTATGACAGAATTTGTATTTTTGTGTGAACTATTCCTTTAATGGTAATGAAAGCAAAATGTTCCAAGTATCCCAGTAAACTGGGATACGCTATTCAGTTTTTTTTTTTAACACCATAGTAATAAGTTGGCCTTTTCTAGAATACGGTACAACTAATTAGGTGATTTTAATGGTGAAATGGACAACTGCATCTTATAGTTTCTTCTGTCTGAAAGTTAATTTTTTGCTTGTTTTCCCTGTTCACTGCAATAAGGGTCTCTCTGAGTGTTGTTTCTCTTCACTTCAATTGCGATTTACAATATACCACAATAACTCATGAAAGTGCACTTCTAACAGGATGGAGAGAAGGCAGCGTTACGTAACCCCCTCTCGCGCTCATTCCACAAGACTCTCTATAATTGGCAAATTCATGGCAAACAGCCCCAGATAGCAGAGGTTAATTGTGTTTTAAGAATGGGCACGATGACAAATTATAAACCAGCGTCTTTGTGACCCTTGTGTATTGGAGCCTGTCTCTCTTTAGTAATCTCCTCTAGCACACGCGCTCATCAGAAAGCTCTCAAGACGAGCAGGCAATCATACATGCCAAGACGCACTTCACACGTACATATTTATTCTGATCCAAGCTGTCATGCGTTTTCTCTATGGTTTATATAGAAAATAGGTAGAGTTCTGAGCAGGTGTGTTTGTTTATGCATTCATTCCTTAGGTTAGGCAGCTCAAACAGCCCTGGAGCCAAAGTCATCAGGCTGTCAGCTTCAAATGCAATTGAACAAGTCAAATGGAACTGAAAACGTCTTTTGCAGAATTGGCAATAGTGTGCGATAATGTGTGACGCATATGAAGTGGAGAACACTTTCAAGAGCATTGCTAACCGTTATTTAAAAAATGTTTGTAGAAATAACCATATAGTATAATTGGCTATTGTTAACTGCAGGTGGCATGATCTCAAACAAGAGTTTGTATATATATAAATAAATAAATAAATAAATGTATACACACTCATAGCAGAAGCATCATGCCCTTTTAAACTGTGTGTTTATACCTTTGACTAAATTCCAATTTCTTCCACAGCCTTTTAGACAAACACTTTTCACCTGAAATATTTTGTTTTTAGGTATCATGCTCCCTGCAGTTCACAAACAATAACGTCATTGAGCGTTGACAAAAGTGACTGTATTATATTTCCTGGCATCCAGAGTTGTTTAGTTAAAATGACCAATATAACTATGCTGTCTGCAAGCTAGACTTGAAGTCACCACAAAACATTTGATATCGACAGCACTGTGGGATCCTTTTCACCAACACCTCCAAGCACTATCTATACACAAATTAAAGGACTAGTTCACTTTAAAAAAAAACAACTTTTGCTGATAATTTACTCACCCCCATGTCATCCAAGATATCCATGTCTTTCTTTCTTCAGTCGAAAATAAATTAAGGTTTTTGATGAAAACATTCCAGGATTTTTCCCCATATAATGGACTTCAATGGGAACCGAACGGTTCAAGTTCAAAAGACAGTTTCAGTGCAAACTGTTCAAAGGGCTTTAAATGATTCCAGATGATGAATAAGGGTCTTATCAAGCGAAACAATCGCTCATTTAAAAAAAAAACAACCAAAGTTCAAGTTTTATAAGCTCAAATGGTTGCCTTGCTCTGTTCTGTGATGCGTGACTCTCCTATTCGAACTCATTCATCAAAATGAAGGAATCTTTTCCAGAGTCAACTCATTCATTTCGTTCGTTGAATGAACCAAATGACACGAAAAAAAACGATTTGTTCATTTTGATAAACGAGTTCGAACAGGAGAGTCACGAACGCGCATCACAGAACAGAGCAAGGCGACCATTTGAGCTTATAAACCTTAAACTTTTTTTTTTTTAAATGAGCGATCGTTTCGCTTGATAAGACCCTTATTCATCGTCTGAAATCGTTTAAAGCCCTTTGAACAGTTTGCAGTTTGCACTGAAAGTCATTATATTATAAAGTCATTACCATAAAATCCAGGATTGTTTTCATCAAAAACCTTAATTTCTTTTCGACTGAAGAAAGAATGACATAGATATCTTGGATGACATGGGGGTGAGTAAATAATCAGCAAAAGTTTTTTTTTTAAAGTGAACTATTCCTTTAAGTTATTGTATTTCTTCTGTGTGCAAACCTTCTAGAGAACAATGAACACTCTTGATTTTTTTTTTTTCAAACAGGTATTTTTTTTGGTTTTACATTCTTAGTCAATCCATATTCATCCCAGAACATCTCACCTTTCTAAGTCTAAATATACTCCTCTAATCCACTGATAACACAATCAATCAGATTTGTTAATGCCAGTCCAAGTCTTCTTGGATTACAGGTATCTAAATATAACTCAACTGGAATGAAATAGAAGAACTTTTTCAAACACTAACACGGCTGAGCTCAGGGGTTGAGGATTAACTTCTGATAATGACGTATAGGCTTTGCTAATCTCTATCTGTGTACGGAGACACAGCATGTTCAGATTCCAGATCGCAGCTGTGACTTTATTATGATGCAGCGTGAAGGTCTCGAGCAGCTGCCAGTACCTTTGACATCTTTTGGGATTGTGTGTTCTTGTCTTGGCCCCGAATCCTAATGGTTAAATTCACATGAGGTCATATTGTTTCCATACATCACAATGTCTCCAAACGTTCCATGTTTAACTATGAGATAGACATGGAGACCACTCTATTTTCCCAGAAAGCTATTCCTCAGTCTGGGTCTCTCACAACTGGAACTGGTTTATTTGACAGTGCCCAATGTTCATTTTCTCTTTAAATAAGCAGAAGCGATGAGTTGTCTCTATGCTGTTAAAATAGCTCTGATGAGATTGAATTCTCCACCACGGGCCCAGACAAATAAACATACGACTGCCAGATCTTCCTTTTCATTTCGATGCAAATGCAACAAGTGCATTCGGTTTCCATTGGCGTCCAAGGGGACCAAGTATAGCTGACAGAAACTTGGCTGAACTGGATGTTTAGTGAGGTGATGACAGAGGTGAAATCTATTTTCAGATTATCGTTGATAATAAATTCTGTTTTTATATTATTCTTGCTGACATTCGATTATAATTTTTTGCAACATTTGGCAGCCTTATTCATTGGAACATGAGCAGAAAAAAATCATGTAGTATGTATTTTGCAAAAACAAAAATTGTTGCATTCGGCTTAGTGTGATAAATTATGCAAGGAAGGATTTATACACAAATTTGTTCTGCTCGTGTTTCTTGAATGAAGCCCATTAACTAAATAACAATAAAAACAGCATGGGGCTACTTTTTGTCATGATGCACACAAAGGACGACAGAATCCAATAGCTGTAGTTTATTTAAGGGCAATCCAAATTCGTAGTCCGCCAGGCAAGGGTCAAAATCATACAAAGCAGTCCAAAAACAATAAACAAAACGAAAACCGACTTGTAACAGACCTCGGCAGAATCACGTGACATACAACGCTGACTACGTTTACATGCAGCCAATTTTCGGGTTATGGTCGGGTTAAGGTCACTATTCGGGTTTCTGAAACATTAGGAATAACCCGTTTACATGCCTGAGCAGAGAGTTTCTCCTGTATACAAGGAATTGCAATATCCCGATGTAAACGGTGACGTGCGGTTAGCGTCTAGACGTACGGACAACCTTAAGACGCAATATGCGTCATTTCCGATTCTTCTTCCTGTATCCAAAGAAAACAACAACAGCTGCACGCGGATAATGAATAGTTCGGGGCAGACAACGATCGCCTTTGTTTGTGCTTTGATGCTGGCAACGTTAATGACCTCGCTCCAAAAGTATGCTGTGCTGCGTGTTTCGCCGGGTCTCGCCATGTTTACTTCCGGTACTGCACACGGATTTTTGTATGCGCTGAGAAGTTTCTCTACTCAAAAGACCAAGATTCCTTGCGAATAGAACATGCACAGAACACAAATCACTATGGGGATATGCCAATACGCGTTTACATGATCAAAAATTCGGGTTAGAAAAGGGGTACCCCAGGTATAATATAGGCTACCGGATTTAAAATCCGGGATATGAGCATATTCGGGTTTTTGACGGTGTTTACATGGCCGTTCGCGACCGGGTTATTGCTAATATCCCGGTTTTGAACATGTTTTTGGCTGCATGTAAACGTAGTCAATGTGATAGGGAACAGCCAATCCATCGACCGGAAGTTGAAGTCTCGCGGGAGCTGCCATCTTGTAGAAGAACTTCACTTGCGTTAGCATTCCCATTAACTCCCATTCATTTTGGCGTCACTTTGACAGCGAATAACTTTACATCTGAGGTGTTTGAAGACCCTATTTGTCCTTTTATTTATTTCTAAAGAAACATGACAATGTATAAAATGCTCCATTACCTTGTAGCTTATGTTATGGCCCCGTAGAAGCAGTTTTAGTGAAAGTAGGCTAACGATTGCGTCATACCCACGCGACTAGCTGTCGCGTAGTAGAGAGATTACCGTATGGACAAGAGAAGAAGCTCGCGGGCAATCTGGGAAACGTGGAGGCAAAATGACAAAATAATTAATCAGAATACCTAGCAGAATTGTCTCCATCTCCAAGCTCATGGACAGCTCCTATTCACACTCTCCGCCTCTGCATGTTTGGGAAGGGAATGATTCAGATTTTTCATGCCACATCCAATAGAAGACAGACAGGGTGCTCTCGTCACATCTACGTAGTCAAGCTCTATTTGAGCCTGCGCGTCAGGGACGGAATTGCTAAAAAAAAAAAAATCGTCTCAATGAAGTTCCAATGAGATCGCTCTGTCCATTTCTTATACTGTCTATGGGAACAGCTGAGTGCAATCATGAGTGATGGGAACAAACAAAGGATTATGGGAAATGCAGTTCCAGACTGAATGGTGACAGGAAGGGAAAAAGACCTCTAGTGGACACTCGGGGGAACACAAACCAGACACTGTGACACTTTTTTAGCAATGTTGCCGAGCTATTGTTGCTTGGGAACTTTCCCATTGAGAATGGGCAATGAATTTCTATCTTAATACATTAGATCGATCGTGGGACCTGTATCTCACCTGGTTGCCCATTGACGGCAACATTGCTCAAAAGGTTGCCCAGTGTATCATCATCACCTTAGGCCATGTTCACACAGCAACAGAATACGGTTGTCAGTCCTGTAGAGTCTTTAAAGGGTTAGTTCACCCAAAAATGAAAATTAAGTCATTAATTACTCACCCCCATGCTGTACCAACCCCGTAAGACCTTCGTTCGTCTTCGGAACACAAATGAAGATATTTTAGAAACGAGACTTCCTTAGATTTCCACGACGCATGCGCGAGAATTGCGATCTCCTTACACTACTTCAGTTCAGTTCTCGCGCATGCGTCGTGGAAATCTAAGAAAGTCTCGTTTCTGGCCTACAAGGAAGAAAAGGAATAGTCGAATAAACTCATTATTTTTGTTTGTTTTTTCGCACAAAAAGTATTCTCGTCGCTTGATAAACATATAGTTGAGCCACGGTAGTCACTTGGGATATTTAAACATTTTCTTCATTGACTTTCTGGGCTGTCAAGAGGCAGTCCCTTAGGAGCCAATGTGGTAGTTATACAGCTCTCAAATTTAATCAAAAATATCTTCATTTGTGTTCCGAAGACGAACGAAGGTCTTACGGGGTTGGTACAGCATGGGGGTGAGTAATTAATGACTTAATTTTCATTTTTGGGTGAACTAACCCTTTAATACGGTTATGTTCACAGTCACACATAGTATGGTTATTTTTTTGGGAGTGACAATCTCATTCTATCAACTCACACACATTTGTTGCTGGTTTTCATGTGTGGTTTTGGTAACTTAGAGCGACTGAGATTTGAGCTCATCTGAAGGTTTTAGGTTTTATATTAGTAACTGTTCTCCACCGGAGCAGCTCTCGTCAGTTTTGAGTTGTACATGTGAGCGGTGCGACTTAAATACTCCACTTTCAACAAAAGATGCAGTCTGTTATTATTTTGGTCACTATGGTTACTGGTAAGAGAATAGGCTTGAGTTCCGTTACACATTCGTTTGTCAAGACGCTACTGTAAGTTATTATTGCTGTATACAATACAGATTATACAATACAAAGCAACTTCACATTCATAAACAAAACAAAAAATTAACAGTAATAATGTTATAAAGTTCTTCAATTGGGAAATGTAAGCTATAAAGGAGCTCTAAAAAGACAATAGTGCCACTGCCAGGTCAATTTAGTTCAAAGTTGATTCAATTTAGTTCAATAACAAGATCTGCAAAAATATTGTTTTAGATGTTTAAATCCAATATATTTTAATGGAAATGGAATCTCATAAACGTTGATGTTCAGATGAAAAGTTAACAAGCGTCTAGCCGTTCAATAAATGTATTGAGGTGACATCGAGTGGCATTTATGGTCAAGAGGAAAATTAAAACTTTTTTATTTTATTTTATTTAATATTATAGTTTTTTTAGTCCAGTGTCTTCCCTTCACATCACGTCGACCTGACATCACTGCTCGTTTGCATAAAGCTTGTTAACCTGCGAGGCAGATGTTCCTGATTGGCAGAGACACATTGTTGGCTGTCTCATGCTTGACTGGGGCTGTATGGCTCGGCTGCCGTGTTCAGCGGTCACGCCGAAGAGCTCGGATCTGAGTCGCCATGACTCATGCACAGGCGTCACTGCACCACATTAGTCCTTTAGTGTCACTGTCCGACCCCCAAGTGGTTAATGCTGTTCACGCCGCTTCAGAGATACAGAGAGAGTGCATTTGATGCATGGTGGCGTTTGTGAGTGAAAGAGAGCATTGTAGAGAGGGAGGGAGTGGTTGTGTGTGGCCTGGTAAACCCTATATTATAGGGACAAAATGTCCCCACAAAGATGGCAATATCTGAAATCATCACCTTCTTTTTTCTTTTTTTTTTGTCCCAATGAGGAAAATGAGCACTTTAGCACACAGATTCACTTCTTCGGTCACACAACAGGCACCTGCACCATGGATTTAAACCTCCTGTGCATCACCGAGCCAAACTGACCACATCAACCCCAGATTTGTTTATGGGCGTTTCTTCAAGTATGGACACATTTGGCCCTGTGAACTTTTAGAAAATAAACTCTCGTATAACACATTTGCAGCACTCTCGGTTGTTTATTTAATTTGTCCACTAACAATGTCCAACTGTGTTTATAAATGCATCACAGGAGAATTTTTGTCGTTTTCGAGCAGGTCATGAACATATCACCATTTTATAATGATGAGACAATTATATTTCCATCAAAATTGTGAAAAAATGACAGACTTCTTTGTCCAGCTAAGGCTATTATACTTTTTTCACACTTTTGCAAATATTATAGGTTAAATAGGTTTTTGGGGTCAGTACAATTTTTTTAAATGTTTTTTTTTTTTTTAAAGTCTCTTATGCTCACCAAGCTGCATTTATCTAAAATATTGTAAAACAGTAATTTTGTGAATGAAATATGATTACAATTTAAAACAACTGTTTTCTTTTTGAACTGTTTTCATTATTTTAAAATGAGATTTATTCCAGTGATGGCAAAGCTGCATTTTGAGTCTTCAGAGTCACACAATCTTTCAGAAATCTTTCTAATATGATGATTTGGTGCTAAAAACTATAAAAAAACGTCTTAAACTACAAGAACATAGGTCTCTTAGGCTTTCTCAATTTCAACAGGTTTTCTTAAGTTGAACGCATCTGTCTGCTTTTTTGGAATCTGCTCTTAACCTGATTTTATGTCTATATAATCCCAGCCATAAATTGTTCTTTGGGTCAACTGAAATCCAATATGAAATGTACTAAATCCCGTCGAAATTGTCCCTAATCTCTTTGAAATTGGCCTTGATCCCATGGAGACAGGTCTATCAGGCATGACATTCGTTTAAGCAGAAGCTACCCACAGCAACACCCCCCTCCTCTGCTGGCATTCTGATGTCACCAAGGTAACCGCCTGGCTCTGCTGCACGCGACGGGCCAAACGAGGCAGGGCTTTGACCTCCAGCATGTGTTTGGAGCAAAGATTAAGGTCATGTCATGAGAACGAGAATATTACTAGCAGAGATGATGACCAAGGTTCAACACTCCATCGGTCATGGTGTATTAGACAGCTCTAAAGGACAAGACTGAGGTTATGACTCTTGAGTCATCTTGTAGAATACATTATACGTCTTATGTTTCCGTATATACATTTCAAGAACTAATCACCCCACTGTATCTTGCATCATACTATATATAATACAGTACGCTGTAGAGTCTATTTATACTGTGCTAAGTTGGACACCCATATCTTGCTAAAATTGTTTTGTGCTTAAATATATTAAATGTCCTGATCAGCCTCTGATGCATTTTATAGCATACAGCCATATAGTTATTTGGCCCTATATTAGACTAGCTGTCAGGTTGTGAACTTGCATGTTTTTTGGCTCAAAATGCTATGATTTGGGGTCACCAGGATTATGTTTGAAAGAAATGTATACGTATAAGCTATATTCTGCAGGGATGCATTGCAAAGGGATTTAACGATCACTATATAATGAACAACATATTGAATTCAGGCTTTTATTCACATAAAAACATTCATTAACTCACACAGCAGTTGTGGTAAATAGAAGCTCAAGCATGTTCACTTGACGTGCGGAAACTAATGAGGTTCGTTCTCGTATTACGCAGCACGTTGGAGCTTCAGCAAGAACCAAAGAGGTTCATTCTCATATAGGGCTTGGGCGTCGTGACATCATTACTTGGCGTGGCCGTCATGTTGACAGCTTTGCGAATGTAAACATAAAGCAAGTCGAACAAGGAGAAGCAGCAGAGTTGGGAGAAAGAAAAGAAAAAAAAAGATGTTAAAATCCCTAAAAGGATGTGGAATTTACCGGGATACGTTAAATAGGGAAACCAGGGTCCGGTATGTGGACAAAATCTGCACTTTTAACGGTTTGGATCCAAATAAAAATTTTTACGTTTGAGCTTCAGCGAGGTTTGTTCTTGCGCATCAAGCAGGTTCGGTTGAGCTTCTGTTTATGTTCGCTGATCAATGTTAAAATGTAAATAAAAACCTAAATTAAATCTGTTCTTCATTTAAAGCAATCGATCTGAAAGATATCTGAAGAAGTCTTTAATCTGTTATTGTTCCCACAGGTAAGATACTGAAGTCCCAGTTTTATGGCAACCATCGCATATAAATAGTGATGTAGCCTACATTAGCATCATAGCTCGATGTGTTGGAGTTTTGTGCTAACGGCCACGGCTCAGAGCAAAGTAGCAATTTATTATGGTCTTTAATTCACGGTTCAGTCTAGCTGATTCAAGATGAAAAGGATTTTGTAGAGTGTTCATCAAAGGGGAAATTCATTCTGCTTTTAAACTGTGCTGAATGTGAGAGAATGTAACATTGTCTACTTGAATGAAATTATGTGTCCATATATTTCATGAATATCGTGTGCGCGCTAAAGTGTGAAAGGCTTTCTCTCTCGCTCTCTCTCTCACTTTCTTCCTCGTCTATTGTGTGTCTGACGTCAATACTAGCCTTTCATCAGCAGTGACATTAATCAGCTCGCTGCTGTCCTCTCTTTTTCCTTTCCTCGTGTCTCTCTCATTCTCATTGTGTGTTTATCTCCAAACTGCTTCACTGCTCTCTTTCATTCTGAAAACTCTTGTCTCTTTGTTTCCCATTTACTCTTTTTTTCTTGGCTATGTTTGGAATGGAATACTAGCATACTGTATAAAATATTTAGTTTATTAACTATTTTGTAGTGTTCAAATGTTTTTACCTGCAGTTTTAATAAGAAAGTATTTTTTTTCCGTCACATAAATATATTTTATTTTACATATACACTAACGTACAAAAGTTTGGGCTTAGTACAATTTTTTAAATTTTTTTTAAGAAGTCTCTTATGCTATACCAAGGCTGCATTTATTTGATCAAAAATACAGTAATATTGTGAAATGTTATTACAAAATTAAAATAACTTGTTTCTATTTTAATATATTTTCAAATGTAATTTAGTGATGGCAAAGCCAGATTGTTAACATCATTGCTCTAGTCTTAGTTCTTAGCTGTCACATGAAAACAATACTTTTTTCAGTTTTTTTCTGATGAATAGAAAGATTTTTTTAATATTAAATTTATTTAAATATGTTTTGTAACATTATAAATGTATTTGCTGTCACTTTTGATTATTTTGCATCTTTGCATTAACTTTTTTTTTTTAAGTAGTGTATTTGCTGCCACTTTTGATTATTTTGCATCTTTGCATTAACTTTTTTTTAGTGTATAAGTAGAGTATATTAACAAGTAGTGTGACAAATAATATCTAACCTATTTTCACAAAATGTGATGTAAAAAGTCTCAAATTAATCTCTTCCTTTAATTCCTGAATGTGAAATAGTATGCCGTATAGTACATGGTACCCATAAATACACACACACACATATATTTTGTATGCTGTATTATTCCGTGTCTGTTTTGATTGTACACTGCACATTATTTTCCAAATCCGAGTATTCCAAGCATACTTAAAGTACTGCATACCACCGAAATAATGATAGTACGCTACACTATGGCAAACATATCCCTCACACACACTCTCAGTATCTCAACACGCTCTTTCTTTCACCTCAACATTCCCCCGGAAGGTCAGTGTAAGTCGGATCATCATTCCAGACAGGCCTTTCACACGCACTCTTCATCTTCATCTATAGCTGCAGATCAACATTTGAACACACACACACACACACACACACAGGAGTCTGCTGTAAAGTATATTCAGGTGGTTTCAGTTTGAGCTAATAATCTCCTTTCTCCGGCCGCTCCCTGCAGACGCACACACACTATCTGCTTCATCAAATTAAACATGTTCAGAGAGGAAATAAAGGACATCTGGCCACCTGATTCTCCTTTAGGTATATATAATGATAACAGTGCTCCCAAACGAAGTGTGAATGTGTGAGTGCAGTGCACACCTGTTGACACACACAATTAATACATAAAATAATAATTTGTGTAAAACCTGATGATTATGCTATTTAGAATGATTGATCGAGAATGTCCCTAAGGGTATGTTGTGCTTCAATCCTACCAAAATTCTATGTATTCACACATTACAGAATTATATTCTCTGTGTTTGAAACATAAAATTTCAAGTTGCTTGTAGAAGACATTTTTGTTTGCACTGTTTGAGCAATAGTAAAAATAGTATTAACTGCAGTAAAAATAAAGTCCTTAAAAATAATTTAGCAAGTAAAGCAAAAAAATAAATAAAAATAGAGAAAATTTATTTAAAGATGATTTGGGTTCCTTGTGACTGTCGCCTCTGGCATGCTTAGTTGTGGACACTAATATTCAACAATATTATTGATCTGACTGGGCTGATGCTGTTGTATGAGAACTGAACTGAGCTGGATGATGACATCATTTTTTGCAGAGCTGCTTTATAGATGAAAAATTATTTAATTTTTTTATTTTTACAACAAAACTGAATCAGCACTGGACTGACTTAAGCCGAAATGTATCATTTTTCTGTTATCACTGTAAAGATGCTTTGAAACAATCGGTATTGTATAAAGCTATAAGATGAATTGACTTGACTAATGATTTTTGAGACCTTTGATTCTGAGAAAACAGTGATATCTTTTCTGTGTGTCTGTGGCAAAGCGGTGAACTCTGATTAAGTATTCAGCACCTGTATTTGTGCTCTGCATGCGGAGCATTCCTGCATAATGGATGTATTCAGACACGGTTCCTGTGACTCTTACCCTCCTGATGTTTGTGACCCGTGCTAATGGTCGTACCCACTCATGCTAGCACACACACACACACACACACACACAAACCGACACTTTTAAACTGCATAAAGAATACACTATGACTGAAGCTGAACTCTGTATTTCCTGTATGCATTTTCCACCAAATCGGAGCATGTCATTTTTGTACATAGCAATGAATATAGATTCTTTTGTAAATGTTTTTGAAAAACGTCTCTTATGTGCACCATGGCTGCATTTATTTGATCAAAAGTACAGTGAAACAGTATTATTGTAAAATAGTATTACAAATAAAATATAAAAAATTGTATTGCCGTGTAGCCCTCAAACCGTTCACTTTATAGCCCTTAATCCTGTAATTGTGAACAAATGGGCACAGAGGACAAATGGGAGGTGTGATCTTAATTTTTCTTTATTATAAATGTTATATCACTGTCTTTGATAAAGTTTTGTCTATCCATTTATTTGTTTTTATTTTATTCAAATATTTATTAATTTATTTACTACAAAAAGTACCATATTTTCTATGTAAATTATGCTTATTTTATGTTTATTTTATTTTTTTAACTACATTAAAATATCATTCCAATAAGTTCTAAAATCTAAAGATGAAGTGACTTTGCTGTCACCTGGTGTCTTATTTTGGCTTATTTTAGAATGCTCTAAATTACAGTTTAGTTTCCTATTCATTTCTATGGGTGCCCACCCATTTTTGACCCAAATACAAGAATACAATTTTTTCACCCACTTACTGTAACATTATAGATTTAAGTAAAAAAAAAAAAAAAATGGTGTGTGTTCAGAAGGCAAACGTAGGAAAAGTAGCCAAGTCTTGTACCGCTCAGATCAAGGGAAGTATTTTTTAAAGTTAAATCAAAACTACAGTATTTTGCCCACATATGTCCAGAGTACGGTTTTAGGGTTAAACTATTTCAAAAAGTAATTTATTCCTGTGATGATAAAGCTGAATTTTCAGCATCATTACTCCAGTCTTTAGTGTCACATGATCCTTCAGAAATCATTCTGATATGCTGATTTGGTGCTCAAGAAACTTTGTTTTATTATTACTGTATATTAGATTGTTAAAACCAGTTGTGCTGATTTATTGTTTTTTCAGGATTCTGTGATTAATAGAAAGTCAAAAGAACAGCATTTATTTGAAATAAAAATCTTACATATAAATGTTTTACTGTCACTTTTAATCAAGTGATTGCATCCTTGCTTAATAAAAGTATTAATTTCCTTAAAAAAAATGCGCTTGATTCAAAATGTTTGCACTCCATCCATCTTCTACTTCAAGTCAACTTTTTTGTGCCAATCTGACTTTCTGTTTTTTACATACATAGTGTGTATTTGCATCTGTGCGCTGACTCTGTGTATATGGATTTATTGCAAACTGTGTTCAGCGCTGTGCTGGAGGGAACTGGGGATTACAGCATTTCCATAACAAAGCCCAGATAGATTGGTTTAGAGTCTACGAAATACTGCCACTGCTATTGCTATTCCACACTTGTAGAGTGTGACCAACCTCAGAGAGAGAGAGAGAGAGAGAGAGTAATGGATAACTAAGGGATGACTGCATCACTGTCAGTCAGACTGCATGTTTATTGTGTCACATGGTCTCCTGCCCTGTCTGAGATCACCTGCTGCTCCAGCATGAGCTAATTTTAATGTGACAATAGAGCAGGAAGAACACGATTTCTATCATGATTTATTCTGGAGCAAATGGAAGAGCGACTACCGGTCAATATGAGCACCTGGTTTACACAGCAAATGATTAGTTCTCGTAAGTGAGCAAAGTACTTATATTCTGAATGACAAACTGTAGATTCAGACACCATATCCTTCAAAGCCCCAAGCGATATATATCCCATCTTGTCCATATTAATAAAAGTTTGTAGTGCTAACTGTGGTTTAGCAACACATTTAGTCACATTTCATTTCAATGCTGTTATTGTTAACTAAAACTAAATTTAATTAAAATAAAATGTTTTCTAAAATAAAATTATACATTTTCGCTGAAAATTTTAAAATAAACCTAAAATGAAAGCTAAAAAGAAATATATTAAAAACAATAATAAAATAATAAAACCACGTAAAATGACTAAACCTAAAATTAAAAATGGGAAAAAAGCTAATTGATTAAAGCTATTTGTTATTAATAACTATGAATATAAATAAATAAAATACTTTTAATGCAAGAAGGTTTAAAACGCACACAAAAAAAACCTTAACTTCTGGCCCAGTTCAACCCTGGCCCCTCACCATATTTGCATATTGAAAATAAAATCATAAACTCTAAAAATTGCTGGGTTGTTTTAAGCCAACTTTGGGTCAAATGTGGACAAACCCAGCCATTGGGTTACATTTTTAATTACATTTTTAACGTTTGGGTTTGTCCATATTTCACCCAAAGTTGAGTTAAAACAACCCAGTGTTTTTAGAGTGTATATTTTTTTTTAAATATATATATATATATATATATATATATGAACATATATATATATATTTATATCACAAATTTGAGTGCCTGCTGATCCCACACTATCTTCTGCTTCTTTTTGATCTACATTCTGCTTGGCATAAAAATGAATGTCACAATGTTCACAATTCTTGTAAAGTGCATAGACTCTGTTTTTAACCTTTCAAATTGAATCCACAGCTTCCTCTAATTCAGACCATCTAGTTCAGCCAAATATTATTTTTAGTTTTACACCGGTCTCCCTCCAACAAGGTCACAAGGAACATCGGCATTCTTCTGTAACATTTTTATAATGACTTTCATCAATAACATTAACAAACATGATTGCGTTTAGGTTAGTCATCATTAGTCCATGTAGATTTAAACGAAAATTAATATTTTGGTATATGAACTTTTGACCTGTAAGTAATGTTTGTTGACTTGTTAATGAAAGTTCATTCTTTCTTTACACCACAGGAAAGGTAGAGTTGATGAGGAAGGGCACACCTTCTTAAGGCACCTCAGACTTGTTGTTTTTGGATAACTTTACGTGGGCAGAATTAATCAGTTTTCCCCAGTGAGGGATCAAAGTGCAAAGATAGCATGCTGCAAATTATATGACCCTTTTAGTGCATAGAGACGACAAACTGTTGAGCTAAAATGATGAAATAGACCATCTGCAAACCCTGAATTGTCAAGAAACTATCAACTGACCTAGTTCAAGAACAAATATATTACAAAAATCATGGTGCAGACTGACCAAAGCCTTTCCAGACTGGAAGAAACATATCACAACTGAGAGAAAACTGTGTTCACAGACTAGCCATACCACCATTCCCATGACATGCTTGGAGAAAACGTCGAGGAAAGATTAGCATATAGAAAAGTTTTACAAGTCACACTCTCCTCAGAGAGCTTTCACCCGAAGTCCAAGGTTGTTTGAAGGATGTCCAGAGTGAGTGCTCTGTCCCACTTGGTATAATATAAATAGTTGTCTTGAAAGAATATAGTGGTGTAGGTGTTTGGAATCCAATTAAATTCATTTAAATAAGGCTCAACTGTGACAACTCACTTTTTCAGTGGCCTGGGTTCTGGAAGTATTTTTTCCCACAGACATTCTATTTTTCACACAGACATTCCAAAATAGATTTTTGAACCAAACTATCTGGCTCTAATTTAAATCACAACATTACAACCTTTGATTTTGAAGCAAATTTGAAAACCAAAAGACAATGGTGTGTATACTTGGCGTCTTTCGCAAATTATGTAATCAAATTTTTAGTCAAATGATTGAAATTAAAGCCACTGACTATAAAGTAATTGATCATAAGTATAGAAAATGGCATATATTTCAGGTTTGAGGTCAAACACTAAAGATTTGTGCAAAACTTTTGCGTCATTTTCTAAATGTCGATAAAAAACTAATGTGAAATGATGGTGTTTCCATTAACCGATGTTATGCGACTACAACTTTTTTTTCCCTCTCGCGATAAGTCATTTCAAACATCATGGCAACGAATGTTGGTAGGTTTATGTAGCCACCGCATAGCCATTATTTTTAATCGAAGGAGCCATGTTATCCATTAATGGCAAGGAAAGCCCCTTAACACTTATTGTATGAGGTCTTTCTGGGTGTTTCTCCCAAAAATGTGGCATTTTTGATTAGAATCCAGAATTTCCGTAAGTCTTTTGTTTTTTTGTGAGTTTAATAAATAACTCTGTCCAAACACACCGCGCCATCTTTAAAGAATGATCAACTTTTACGTATATGTCATGTGACCTGTAAATGCGAAAATGTTTCCATTGCAGTTTTGCGAAATATTCCTTCAAAACTCATTTGAGCGCAAAAACTTTTTTGCAGTATACGGGAGTTTTTGCAAAACTGACGTGTTTCCAATGAGTTCAATTCGCAATTTCAATTTGCACAGTTTGAAGGGTAAGGGAAACGCATCTATTGTAGTGCATGGCATAGCGTTCGATCCATCTAACAGTGTGTTTGTGTGTGTGTGTTACTGATGGTGTTGTCATCCTCTCCTCTTAATTAAAAAAAGTCTCATGGCATCTCAGGAAGTATTACTCTGTTCTAGCCTTGTCATCCTGAAGGACCCTCATCCCACTTGCACAGTCACTATCAGCTATCCCAATTGGTGTATATAGCAGGAGCCTCATATCCATCCATTATTGTCAAGCCTGCTTAGATTAGCAGCTTCCATCTGGGCTTTTCTGCACCAGGTGTTATGTAGTGAGGCCATTTTCCCTCTCAAGGTTGCCTTGGTGCCAGAGTCATTTAAGCTGTTCATTTATTGACTCGCTCCGATAAAACCAGTGCTTCCATCGAGAAGGGACAACGTAACATACTCGTACAGGTCCATTCTACCAGTGCCCTCGGAGTGCTGGAAAAGTAAACACGATCTTCTGGGGACTCGGAGTTAGTGCGGGCACTGACCTTTCCGATTGTATCTCACATGCATCTGTTTTTGTCCTCATTCTATCTTATGTTTTTCCATTCTGACCCTATTTTATGGTCCTTTATTACCTGGATTATAATTCTGATTGGCCAAGTTTTGACATTTTGAAGTCAAATTTGTTTGTACAACGTATAAATGTAATAGACTGTGCAAGTTTCATGTTGATCAAATCATTTCAACTGAAATCAGTCCATCGTTCCAGACTGCACTTTGCAACCTCTTTTCCTGATCTTTTGTCAGAGATCGCACTGGTGCCACCACCACGTTGGCTACTGAGAAGGGCTGCCTTTTTTTAATATGAGAAACAATAAACGAAACAAACATGTAACAAAACCAAACAACTTGTTTATCAGCTCAGACCAATACAGCAATGAACTACTCACGGGTGAATATCGATCACATGATTACTACACAGCGCTGTGGGGGATCCAGTGAGGAAGCCTTTTAAATTCGCTGCTGTTTTAACATCACTGCAGAAGCATTCAAATTCAGTGCTGGATTCTTGGTTGTAAACCGTACATATCAGATCATATCAGCGCTGACGTGGAAACCAGAAAAAAAAAAACGTGCAATGAACGAACAAGTTATAGAATGCTTTTTAGGTGATGTACGAATTTGAATTTTTTTTCTGATACGACAACCGATAATTTTCTTATTGGGCCGATATATAAAACATTAAAAGTGAACATACATCGGTCGATACCGATACGGATGCTTTTCGATTCACAAATCACCGACATTCACCATGGATTTAATGTAGTAACTCTAACTGCATGGTTTTGTGGCAGAAATAGTCAAATGATTTTACATTATTAATTTCAGGGTTCGTACAACCTTTTGTGAGTGAAATTCAACTTCAACTTCACACTTCAAAGCTCTAAATATTATACAGTATAAACGTTATTTTAAGTAAGTGATAAAAGAAATTTAAAGAAACTATCTCGTGGCAAATGCTTTTATTTAAAAAAAATTAAAAAAGGCATGAAATTACCACTATAACGTGTAACATTTATTCGGCTTATTAGCCATTTCAACTTGCTAATATAGCTTTTTTCCCACATATTTTACTTTTAAATTTATATTTACGTATTGTGAAATCCCTATTATAAAATATCAAATCCTCAATAAATAATTTTTTGTCAAAGTTTGATGCTTTTTGTTCTGAAGTATGAAGTTGGAAAACTCAAGTCTCATGAAAAACTAAAACTTCTTCAAATTGTGAAGAATTACACTGAAAGCAAGTAAAGAGTGCTCCTTTTATAGTCACTGAAGCTGTCGGTTAGTTCAGATACTATTGAAGACCATTGGTACATTTAATAAGAGTGAAATTAGGCTGTTGTTAAAAATACATTAAATCAGTGTTTTTCTGCACATTTGCATTTCCAAGAAAATAAACTATAACTATAGTAATTCCATTAGTTACTGTACTTATTAATGCAAAACAATAGTAATTTTATAAAAAAAAAAATCTGAAAAAAAAAAAAAAAAACAGGTCTAGTCTAATGAAATTGTATTTAGGAAAACTAATTGTAAGAAATGTAAGCAAACTAACTTGTGTTCTTACATTACCTCAAATATTTCCAACAATGTTTAAATTAAAAGAAATTTGCAATTTTAACCAGTGTAAGATCCCTCCTCATCCACATTATCCTGCACTAGAAACCATGTCAACACAGTGAATCTCATGAAACTATGCGGAAGCAGTAGTTGCAGTGTCTAGCACACTTCTCCATTGTTGATTGTCATGGACCACAATTATTCATTATTCTTTGCAGCAGGTGTTGTTGCCAAAAAAAAAAAAAAAAAAACTCCAATAAACAGAAATGTACGGGTGAATCAAATGACCCAAGAAGAGTTTTGGAAACGATGATCAATATCAGTGTGACATTTCCTAACACTGTTTAAGTCTGGTGAACAAGTCAATGGCAGTGTATGAGTCCGACTTTTTGCTAAATGCTGTGGCTCCGTTCAAATGTACGATTCTTTTTGAACTCGTAAGACTGTGCTTTGTTAACCCACCATTTAATTCGTGTCATAATTGATTAATTTAGCATTAAACATTACATTACTTCCGGCTAATTCATTAGAATAAAAAAAAAAAATCATGCGATCCTGTCCTGTCGGATTGATTTCCATCGGCAGTGGAGGTGAAGACAACAACTCCCATAATTCAACACTCCTTCACTGCATCATCAAGCCACACCTTATTTTGTTATTTTGTTTTAAATGTACGACCTCTAGTGGCGAAAATTACACACTGTGCCTTTAAATCCATTCAAATCTTCACAGTGTTACTTTATTGTCCTCAAACCTATTACAAAATGATTGTGAATATTCAATATTTCCAGGACATTTACTGTACACATTAACAGATTATTTGCTAAATGACTATTCACAAGGGTTTTGTAATAATAAAAAAAAATGTTTACTAGATAAATATCAATACAATGTGAGTCAGGCTTCAGAAACAAAAATAGCCATCTAAATTTAGAAGACTCCCCTATGAATGCCTTTTTCTTGCATGCTGAATGATGTCACAAATGAGTGAGATATTAATAACACACCTGTCTTGCCGAGATACACAGATCTCATCTTTCTCTCTCTCTCTCTTGCTATTCTTGTTGTTCTAGACGTCTCTTTTCTGTCCGTTCACACTAATAGTGCCTATGATGAGACTCGATATAAATCTGCAGTGCTGAGTCACTCTCCTGTCTTCCCTTACCCAATCTATCAGACAGATGGAGGAATAAACTGACAAAAATAAGAGGTGGAAAGACTTTGAAAAATAAAATATCTTATTGCGTTTCCCACTTTAAACACATAAAGTGTTTTTGGACCCAAGAAAGAGACAAAATGTAAGGGAAAAGACTTAGAGTATGAACTAAAAACAGCTCTGTGCAAGAGCAAGCGAGCATTCATAAAGAGAGGCAGTGATGTCACTGCATGGAGTGAGTGAGAGAGAGAGGAGAGGGGTGGGGGCGCACACTCCGCTTGCCGCCTACTGAACACTCACACACACACACACACTATCTGAGAGTTACAGCAGGCTGTTCAGAGCAGGAAAGCAACACATCCAAGCACTCAGACGTGCTGCTCACATACTCTGTCAGGGGCCGGTCATCCCTTCACTCTGAGTGAGCCCAGCATGCCCTCCAGGAGCGTGGACTGTAATATCTCCACCCTCATCGCCTGCGCGGTGGAAGTGGAGGTGTTCATCAATCGGGAGGTCAAGGTAGGGCAGGAACTTCCATTGTTTAGGTATACAGCGAAGAGTTAGCGTAATTAAATGACTTTCTGTCTAATAGTTGTTTTGCACTCATTTGGTATTGAATGAGAAAAGGTTTGCTTTGAGTCGTACACTCTCTTTCCATTCACACCGCACACCTCTCATTACAAAAAATACACTCAATCTCAGTGCATCGCCATCATACTCCTGCTCTGAAGTCTGTCACATGGTCATCTTTCACATCACAGACCCTACATGGTCAATATTGATTCCACATCCTTCATTTGGATGGGTGTTTACAATGCTTCATTGCACCCTTTGGAATCAGTGGAGGAATCTATTTTAATTGAACTCTACTGTACTTGGCAATTTAGTAAATATTAGAGCTCGGCAACCAGGGTTAGATCTGATGGGGCCACATATCTTTGTCCTGACAACATGTGATGACAATTTGAATGTTGTGTATCCTCATCGTGCATGGAAGGAATGTCAGTAGCGAAGGATTTTTTCTTTTATGACTATCAGAGCTCTTAAGCACTATGTATCCAGAAATAAATTGGATTTTTTTTTGTGTCTAATATCATGGAAGCATCTACAAAGGAAAAATAATGAGACAATAATTCCGTATAGCGGCAATGCAATTATCTAAAATCGAATCTCTGTTTTCATCACACTGAAAAAACTAGCCTAGAAATAATTTTCATAGTTTTGGTCACGTCCCCAAGAGCCACTGGTGTTACATTAAACTATGCCATGGTGTCACACACAAACAATATTTTGTAAAGCGAAATAGTAGAGGAAGATTCTGGACTCTTTTGTCTCTGTACTACAGTATTTAGTGTTGTCTGACAAACACTGTTAAAAACATATGAAAATTGTTTAACTACCTATTTTCTGTGATAGCAGAAATGGTGTTTAAATGATGTAAACAACATTAGGGTTTCTATTTTTTTTTGAAGAAGAAGAAATGATGCACTGCTCTTGCCATACAACAACCATTCATAGTCCACGAAAAGAAAGAAAAAAATCCATAGGATTTGTGCACTAAATTGCAAGTCTTTAGAAGCTATGGCTTTGTGTGAGGAACAAACCAAAAATGTGACTTGCTAACCCTCTAACCCACTTCCAAATTTAGATTGAATTATTACTTTGAGTATTGTCGTGCATTATACAAAGCTCAACCCTCACCCTCAAGCCATCCTACGTGTATGTGACCGTCTTTTTCCAGCCAAACACAACCAAAGATAAAGGATTGGTTAACTTTAAAAAAAAACCTTTGCTGATAATTTACTCACCCCCGTGTCATCCAAGATGTTCATGTCTTTCTTTCTTCAGTCGAAAAAAATTAAGGTTTTTGATACGTGATGTGCGTTCGTGACTCTCCTGTTCAAAATCAAAATGAACGAATCTTTTTCCGAGTCAATTCGTTCATTTCGTTCGTTGAATGAACCCAATGACACGAAAAAAGATTTGTTCATTTTGATGAACGAGTTCGAACAGGAGAGTCATGAACGCGCATCACAGAACAGAACAAGGCTACCATTTGAGCTTATAAAACGTAAACTTTGTTTGTTTTTTTTGTTTTTTAAATGAGTGATTGTTTCGCTTGATAAGACCCTTATTCATCGTCTGAAATCATTTAAAGCCCTTTTAAGTTTGCAGTATGTACTGAAAGTGTCTTTTGGACCTTGAACCGCTTGGTTCCCATTGAAGTCCATTATATGGAGAAAAATCCTGGAATGTTTTCATCAAAAACCTTCATTTCTTTTTGACTGAAGAAAGAAAGACATGGGCATCTTGGATGACATGGGGGTGAGTAAATTATCAGAAAAGTTTTTTTAAAAGTGAACTACTCCTTTAAATAACATTCGTGGGTCTTCCAAGTTTTATAATGGGAGCGAGTAGTGGCTGAGAATTTGAAGCCCAAAAAAGCATATCCATCCATCATAAAAAATAATCTGTACTGCTCCAGGGGTTAATAAAAGCCTGCATTTTTGTCAGAAAAATATCCATATATATATAACTTTAGAAACTATCACTGGCCTTTCATTTTGGGGTGAACTAACCCTTAAACAAAGAAGGTTTCATGTTGTCAAGAATATAGACTGATATCGCAATATTTTCCAGTCTCATATAATACCTCCAATGCATCCCTCCTATTCACCATTATAAGATCATGTAGTGATCTGACCCCCTGTGTCCGTCTCTTCCTGCCTCATGAGTTTCTCCTGACATGTTTCACATTGCCTGCGCTGTGACTGGGCTGAGTTTCAGCTGGGCCATAATGCTGAGTAATAGCAGGAAGAGCAGTGGGTCTTCTGGGCTTTCCACATTTATTTGCTCCTTGCTGGAACACGGCAAGTCAGGAGGTCACTTTTATTTTCTCTTGGTGCCATGGAGGTGACCTGCTTCCTCTAATAACAGCAAGAACATCTCATCCGCTGCAGCACGACTCAATTTCCGGTTCACCAAATAGGAATCCAAATATTAGAGTTGTATAGTGTATTTTTTTCTTTGTTCTCAGCCTTTGTACGCTGCGAGAGAAGCCTTTTGATAGTCCTTCTGATTGTGATAAAAGACTCAAGATTATGTTTTCATCCTGGCCCCCTTTTTGTATGATGTCACAATTAAAAGACCTCATCATCTTATGTTTCACAATGAAATCATTCTCGCACTGATTGGAGATTGCTAGATCAAGCAAAAACAAATGTTCTGCAAAATTTGCATCATACGAACAAGTATGAGACAATTATATCTGTTTGTTTACATCTCTGTATTATACTAGATCCCAGTATGCATGTAATTTAGGCTTGCATTATGCTGTTTTATAGTGGTAAATTCAAAGAGTTATATTTAACCGAGGTCAAAGTTGAGGAAAATGAGCTTGAGAGGATCTGGCCTGGATCTGTACAAGATGAATAGTCTCTCTCCATGCAAAGAAAAACTCACCTATTTCTCCTCCCCCTTCTGAGGCTAATTCATCTCCCAGCAAGGAAAGGATCTGGTCTTGATTAAAAGCAGGGGACTGTTAAACTTGACATTCATTTCAGGATTAATCTTAAGGTTAGGCTCAGTTTGCGTTTTCGCCTCTTCCACCCTCCATTAAGACCGTTTTCAAGCCCCAGCGTGAACAGTAAACACACGGTTTGGCCAAGGAACAGCTGTAATTTCTTAAATGCCCACATGCCTAACACACTATCCTCAAAGACGAGTGGAAAAGCGTAGAACCTCGTTTTTTTTTTCTCCTTGATGTAAGGCCAATCATTCCATTCTAATGGAGTCTCCAGCCATATCTGCTGTTTACATTTTTGTATTGTCATCTGACATGGCATATTGTCATTGGCAGGAAAGCAACTATGTGAAGTTAAGTGAGGTGTCACTGGGCTAATGCGTGTTATTTTTAGCATCCCTCTTATCCTTGATGGACTTTTTATCTGTCTAAGCAAAAAGCTATCAACCGAGTGTGCCGTCGCGCAGTAATTTCATGCTTTAGTGGGCTGAGATCATACAGCGGCCTAGACGTCACCACAGGCTGTTTATAAACTAACATGGCTGCTTGGCTGCTTCCAAAACAAAGGATTTTTCCCTTTCTTACTTATATAATTCAGCCTGATTGGTCCTTTGACGCTCCACTCTCACCTAAAATGGACATGTTCTTGAGAAGGTCAGGTAAATTTGTTCCACTGACGTCCGAATCAAAAATGTAGACTGATCTCATGAAATTGCGATTCGTATTTCCATTTTTGGGGTGCTATCAAGACGCATAATCATTTTGCAAAGGCTGTTGACTTAACGTTACATTAATGTATATAAATATATGACGTACCCCAACACCGTCCCTAAACCTACCCATCACTCGGGTTAATAGCATTTATGAGTCTTCCCCTACCATCCTAGGAAAAAAAATATAACACTCCCCAGATGTAGATCTACATTTTGCTTCGTTTCGCTCTGACATTTAACGGCGTGTACATACACGCGGAATCACTCGGACATTATTGGCGTAGGCATACACATGGATACACGCAGATAGGTCAAAATGCGTATAGATAACACGCCACTTTATGTTTACGCAAAAGTCATGATGTCTGCAATATGTCTGTTTTTCTTGCACAAGCTCATAGCAAATTACCTAATGTTTTCTAGCTACCTCCGGTTCTGGAGATTAAAGCGGAGGAAAACCGAGGAAAACGGGATTATGGCAGAGTCTTCAAAATGTACTGTCCTCCCATCTTTGAAACGAAACGTACATACGTTTAGATGTAATTTTATATATAATTATGTTTATTTAATATAATTTTAAAAAGAAGCATAAACACAACGAGGGGTGTCTGTTTTTTTCCGTTTTTGTGACTAACGTTTCTTTAGTATAACCATGGAGTATAAAATTCAATATAAATTCTCGGTATTGCATTGGACTCTACGATCGGCGGAAGTTATCGAGCATCCTTACACCTTCACCGGAAATACCGCCGTGCATAGAGCCCATATAGGCTACTAAACAATACTTCTCATTTATTTTGACCATACTGCAACAAAATTTTGAAGGTAGAGTCCGAAAATGTAAATTCTGTCATTATTTACCATTATTTATCAATCTAAACCATGACATAAAAGAAGATATTTTGAAGAATATTTCAACTGTTTTTGTCGTCAAACAAAATCGAACCCCCATTGACTTCCACTGTATAGTTAATAAACTGAGACAATCTTCAAAATATAAGATTTTCCATAAATTCATAGGAGAAAGATTAAAATTTTCCAAGTTCCATAGAAGAAAGCCACACAGATTTGGAACGACATGATAGTGAGAAAATAATGACTATGTTCATTTTTGGGTGAACCATCCCTTGAAAGATTGGCAATCAACATCAACTGATACTAAAAATTAAAGATATCTATTAAAGACATCTATAATACATTAAAAAAAAACACAAAATAGTGCTTTAGTCAGAGCAGTCACCATCTTCCACAAGCTAAGTAAGCTGTGATGGAAGTACAGTCATTTCATTTGTTGAGTCACCTGGGATTGTGCTAAAAGAAACTTTGATGTATGGCACTCACAACCTTTAGTTTTAGTTTGAATTGAATTAAATGTAGTGTTTACTAATGTCAAAGGGGATGCTTTCATTTTGGTCCACAAATCAGAAGACTTTACACAAAAATTAGTTTGAGAAATTCATATTTTTAATGCATCAAGGGCTAGAATTACTAAACAGGGTAAATTAGCGTGAGAGAGCAATTTTCCAAGTGGAAAATTATGTGCGGTATCGTACAGACACAGCCGGATACTTTCCATAATGACCAACACAATCTACCATGAGCAGTGCAAATTAGCATCTGGTTTAAGACATGTTTATTTTTGGGTGTTAAATAATGGCGCAAAAAACAGTAAACTGAAGAGCACAAACCTTTGTAAATCACCGTGCATGATTCATTAAAATACACTGCTCACATCAATTGCAATAAAGTCACCTGCAAAAAATAACTGTCCATGCCTTTTTCAGCTCAAATTCTTCACTGCATGTCTTTAGTGAATCCTTTAACACCAAAAGAGGTTGGCGCAAGCTATTATTAAATCTGGCCCCAAGTTGGTAAAAATACAATGTATTGATTTCTCAGTGTCATAAAATGTAAAAACGGCCCGTTTTCACAGACAGGATTTAGATTGAGCAAGGATTATCCTTCGTTCAATTTGGACATTTAGGTAGTTTTTTATAAACATGCCTTAGAAAAACACATTACTGCTGTGTGCATCTTGAGACCAAACAACAGCACTGCCATATTATAAGATAATGTGAAACCGGGGTATTGTATTTGTATTCAGAGCTTCATAGCCATAGTGACTTTGTCTTGACAACTTTACTATACCAGCAAGTACCAGATGGTATCAATGTTCATTTCCACCACCTTAAATGAGGGCACTTAAAGCCAAACTGTTGTTGCTGTTTTTAAACGTGTTTCAAGGTGATGGCAAATGAAGAGCAGACCTGTCGATTTGCTAATGTCCAATAGACCACTTGGAGTTCAAAAATAGAAAAATATAGAGTGGGGAGAGGAGAGGGATGTTAGATCTGTGCCATTGATTGAACCAAAAGCAGCATTATACACAGATTTCTATGCATTCAGTTGAGGACAAATGCATTCAGTACCACTGATATTCAGACAAAGTACTGATACTTTCTAGAGAATTTGAAATGTTTCTGCCAGTCTGCTGTCTTTCTCTGCACTTGCCAACTTTCCCTGCAACCAATCAAAGTTAAATATTTGGATCTTGTTTTGAAAGAAACCTAGATGATACACAACAGTATCATGAAGAAATGCAACAATGGCATGTTTGTCTCTGCACAAATAATCTATTAGCAGTCAAAAAATTTTCAGCATGCAATTTAAAATGAAATCCAATTAGCTAGTAGTTAGTCGGACATGTGTGTGTGTGTGTGTGTGTGTTGAATCTACTGAGAATGGAAAATCTACTATGTGCTGGTGTTTTGAAAATGGTAATTATATAAATATAACATTCCACAGATCCTTTTATGATTAGATAGAGTAATATTTTTAGAATGCCAGTGGCAAAATATTCCACTGCACATAACCCCTGCCTGCATCCTCCTCCCTTCATCTCAGTGTCCATATTTGTAAAGGAATGTCATTTATTTCCACTACAAATAATTTGCTTTGAAATGTACGCTGAAGGCTCTCAAAAAGGAACATAACACCATGTGACCCCTTGTAATAAAGTACAGTCATACTTCAGCTATATTTATCGGTTTAAAATATTTATTCTATTTGTTTATTACTTTGTATATTTGGCCTCATATACTCACTAGGCACAAAGTGATACTCATAACCTCAGTGTTTCCATTTATTTGTGTTTACATCTGTTTATTTTCTAAATACATTACATGGCTGTGATGGCTAGATGTTGTATATTTTTGGTGTTAATAAAACTAGTGCAAAGTGCCCGTGCAAAATCATTTTTTGTGTGTATTTTTGGTTATTGTTGGTTTGGTGTGTTTGAGTGCTCATTGTTACAATAGACAGCCTAAGTCCCTCCCCTTCCGGTCGACCACCATGGGACCTTATTTCGGAAAAATATTGAATGGTAGTCAATGGCGAGAGACAACAAATATTTTGATCTCGTTTGAATTATGCCCTGAATTACACATATGATGTTTGTCAATTTAAAAGATACATTTTAAAGTAAAGAAAGTCGCAGTTTGATGTAAAACCGTTGAGGTATAAGACTGTTAAAATACGTAATTACAAAGACTACAAACCCCAAAGGTGCACATTTTCTCTCAATGAATGAAGCTAACTTTACTGAGGCTAATGTCTGTCATTGTTTCTATAGTCTTACGTTATAATCGTAACGTTACGCCGTCATACCTGATTGTTTTGTACCAAACTGCACACACACGAGCAGCGGATCTCACTCGTTGTTTCGCTTCCCGGGATATGTAGTTCATAGAGCGATTTTCACATTAAACTAAATGTTACTCTTCTGTTTTATGACAAACTGCGACGTTTTTGACTTTCAGAATTATCTTTTAAATTGACAAACATCATATGTGTAATTCAGGGCACAGTTCAGACGGAATAAAAAGATAAGCTGTCTCTCGCCATTGACTACCATTCATATTTTTTTCTGAAATAAGGTCCCATGAGCCGGAAGCGGAGGGGCGGGACTTAGGCTCTCTATTGCACTGCAAAACTTCAGTGACTTTTTTTATTTGTGCGATTCAGGGTACACAGTGAACTCCACAAAAACGCTACGCGGCGCTATGATGGCCGTGAATAAAATATAGTAATCAGAAGTAAACTAATGTTTAGCTATCTTTTGCATATCTAATCCAAACAATGTCAAACTCGGCACTGCACTTACTCGTGCCCGTAGCAAGACACTTGTCAAGTTTTCAACGGTTCGAGAGACATGCGAAAACAGACAGACACACAGACGTTTCTATAATTTATAGATAGATAATAATCACTACTATTGTTCATACTTGGGGTTAGTGATTTTATCAACCCTAAGGGCCCTATCTTGCACCCGGCGCAAATGACTTTGTACACTGACCCATGTATCATTCCTATTTTGCACCCGCGCTAAGCGGAAAATTCTAGGGAATGAACTTGCGCTCCCTGAGCGGGTCGGCGCAAAAAGGAGCCGTGTTTCGCCGCAAACAATCCCTGGTGCTATTTTGCAGTTCCAGAAAACAATTGCGCCACTGACCAGAAAAAAAATTGTCTAATAGTCTCAGTGGCGCGTTGCGTGTACATTCAGATGCTATTTTAAGTGCACATGCTTGGCCATAATACAGAGTGAACAACGCACATACACTGTAGATGATTCTCTCATCAACACGGATGCATTTTACTTTTTGCAAATGATACATTATTATAAGAACAAATAATTAAACACGAGGGAAATCATTGTTGTGTCCATGACGATGGCAAAAATATTTACACATTTACCCAAAATTATTATATGCATGTTTAACAGAAGCTTATTTGGGTGGGTTTGTCCCATCCCCAATGTCCCTTCTCTTTCTTTTACGGCCCTGACAAGATTATCGATCTCCTCAGCTGTGAACTGATTGTGATGCGCGCCTGGTAAATGCGCCGTTAGAAGAATTGGGCCATGGAACAAGCGCACCTCGTTCATCACGCTCTTAAAGGGAATTTGATATGACGCTCTTATTGGTTTGTTTCCGTTACGCCCAAACCACACCTATGAATAATGAAGCTACTTCAGACCAACCCCTTTTAAACTTGCGTCGGGCGCAAGAGTCATTTATCCCGCCGGTAAAATAGCAACAGCGCCCAAGACCCGCTCACAAAGTTACTTGCGCTTCGCGCTTTATACTTGCGTTTCAGATCGTTAAAATAGGGCCCTATGTTTTAACCTTCTGCTTGGTAAACTTACTGCATTGTTTGTGCTATGATCATGAATTATAACTCCAATTGTGCATGGCTGCATTTCCCAAAATCATCGTAAGCCTACTGTACTTTAAGTTGATCATAGAGACCACTGGAGACAATTGCTCTACGATAAACTTACAATGCTTTTGGGAAACGCAGCCCAACCTGTATTTACTTTTCTAAGCAGAAAAGTTTTTGTTTTTCGACTTTGACTTGAAAAATAAGGACCAGAATATCAGTAATTCACTCTTTTGACTATAAGACAACTAGCAACTGCCAGTAACCGCTTAGAAATAAACCTGATAGTTGTGAACAAACCTTGACGCTGTTTACAGTCCATTGTGCCACTGAAAATTCAGCTCATATTTGAAAAACCATTTCTCACAACAAAAATTAGGAAATGTCTGACCAAGGGAGGCTAATAAAGCTAGTTAAGATGCCCGATAGGGACACCAGCATCCACAACACAATATATGCTGATGAGCAGTATTGCTGTGACGTTAGTGAATGATCTCATTTCAAGGTGCAGTGGATCAGTCGAATGTGCTTTGATCTGCATTTCACGCACCATCAAGTTCTCATTAGATAATCTGGATACACTTGACATCTTGCAAAACTTTAGGGAAGTGCTGAGTCAGAAACCTGGAGTATAGAAAATGTGCACATACCTAACGGACTGGACTGTTCTGGTGTCACCTGTCATCGCTGAGTCACTCAGAATCGGCCCAGCTGTCACTGCTGATACACACCTCACGTCCTGGCACACGGCGGACACGACACATCCACAGCTGTCATCTCCGGGGACATTCACTTTTGGCTCTGAAATGAAGGAATATGCTGGAGGTTTTTCAGATTGTGACAGGATACAAGATGTTTGGCGAATTGACGCTGTGAAAGAGAACTGGCTCATCTATCCATCTGTTTCTTCAGGAGAACCAGCGAGCAGCTCGAATCCTTCATCTTCCCCTGTCTCTAGACATTTTTATAGAGCACATTCACTATTTCCTGATGCTAAAAAATGACTTGTTTAGATTCTATGTGTTGGGAAGAATTGAACAGAATCTCTAGCGGCAACAAATTGTACACTTATCACAGAGCAATCCCTTAAAGCAGGAGTCTCAAACTCAAGTTACTTGAGACAATTTGATTTGCATGCAGGGTTTTAAGTACACTGTAAAAAAAAAAAAAAAAAAAAAAACGTTTTCAAGATTTGCTATCACAACATTTTTTTCTTTTGTCAAATCAACTTAAATAATGTATTTAGTTCAGATAACTTAGTATTTTGAGTTTCTGATGATTAAATTAATCTTTCATTGTATTAACTCAACTTTTCCAGTTCAATCAACTTAAAATTTTAAGGCAACCAGATTACTTACTTTAAGTTAAACCAACAATATTTTTTTTTTTACAGTAAACTATTCACACCTGAAGGGCTGTATGATTCAGCCACCAGGAAGTATTTTATATATAGCAACTTACAATTGCTATACATGTCAGAGATTGCACGCCTCTGGAGCAACTAGGGGTTAAGAGTCTTGCTCAGAGACACATTGGTGTCTCACAGTGGATTCGAACCCGGGTCTCTTAGGCATGTGTCTTATCCACTGCACAATCACCACCCAATATGGGGATCAAACCAGAAACTTTTGCTTTTTTAGTCACAAACCTTAAATTCTACATGTATTAACGTGCATCACACCATCCACAGTTTATGTGATACTGATTTCACATCCACAATCTCTACCCCATTTTTTTTTTTGTTGATACAAAGTAAGTTTGTCTCTTGGGCCTCACATCTACTTTCCCATGCCATGTTAGGTATAAAAGTTTCTCATTTTAAATTATTGTTTGTCATCACACTGAAGTGTTTCACCAGCGGTTGGCTAGAAGTTTAGGGCATATTTGAGGGATTTCATGTTGAATACCTATTTTTGGTGTACACAATAGCCTCACTTCCAAGTGCTTATGTGCAATGCCTTTAAAAGGCAAAGCAAACCCAACACTGAGACATTAACCATTTTAACAGGTCTCTGAAAATAATGCAATTAAATACCTCACTAAGCTGAACAATCAAATCAGGAATGTGATAGCCTATGCACATTTGATGGCGTTCTTTTGGAAAATACTAATAGGTCTAAGGTGTTTCTATTCCAGCAATCCTGTTTCAGATGCTACCCTAAAGGAGTTTCATAACAGCATGTTTTTACTTATTTAGTAAGCTATTTGAAAAGCTTAAAGCTATCCCTTTAAAGGCCACTATCCCTTTAAGTCCTCATGGTGAAGGTTAGAATACATTTGATTTGGGAAAATCCTCTCTTTAACACATTAGGCTGAAAGTGTTGAAGGCTGCTCAGGCCCAGCAGGACTGATTACTGAACTGAGAGACAAGCTGCAGATAGAATTGCTTTCATCAGTTCCTCTCCTGCCCAGGAAATGAATATAAAGTGTCATAACAGATTCAGCCAATCTGTCTCTGGAACAGGGTCCAGTTCTGGATGAGCCGATTGGATGTTTTGCGAGGCGGGCCTAGTCCAAAAACTGCTCTGTCTCATAAAGAATACAATGACATTCATCCTGTCAGCGACATGCAGACATTTATTGGCTATCATTCTGTCGTGGCCCTGATGAGATTGATATTGGTGGAACAGCTCTTGCTTGTTTCTGGCACAGTAAAGAAGCATTCCTGCGAAGAAACTTTCTCTGCCCTCTGTTAAGACATGAATTATTCATGTTTTGACATTTGCCAGTGAACAGAATTGAAATATTCGTCTCTTGTTAATATACCTTGTTTATTTTCTGTCTTTCAGGAAATGTTCGAGGCGCTCTTCCTTGCGTACGATGAGGGTGTGACGTTCCAGCAGTTTAAGAGCTTCCGACGTGTACGGATCAATTTCAGTAACCCCAAAGCAGCAGCCAGTGCTAGAATAGAGCTGCACGAGACACCTTTCAGAGGAAAGAAACTCAAACTCTACTTTGCCCAGGTGAGAAGAGGTAGTTAGTTGCATATAATACAACAACAACAAAACACAAACTTAGCATTTGCCAAGTGATAGTCACTTCTCTGACACACTATTACTATGCCATGAACATTAATAAATGGATGGATGGATAAAGAACCAGAGCAACAGATTAAACAATAGAACTAAGGATGGATGGATGGATGGATGGACGGATGGATGGACGGATGGATGAAGAACCACAGAACAACAGATAAAACAATAGAACTAATGATGGATGGATGGATGGATGGATAAAGAACCACAGAGCAACAGATAAAACAATAGAACTAATGATAGATAGATAGATAGATAGATAGATAGATAGATAGATAGATAGATAGATAGATAGATAGATAGATAGATAGATAGATAGATAGATAGATAGATAGATAGATAGATAGATAGATAGATAGATAGATAGAAAAAGAACCATAGAGCAACAGATAAAACAATAGAACTAATGATAGACAGATAGATAGATAGATAGATAGATAGATAGATAGATAGATATATAGATAGATAGACAGATAGACAGATAGATAGATAGATAGATAGATAGATAGATAGATAGATAGATAGATAGATAGATAGATAGATAGATAGATAGATAGATAGATAGAGAACCATAGAGCAACAGAATAGATAGATGGATAGATGGATGGATGGAGAATCATAGAGCAACAGATAAAACAATAGAACTAACGATGGATGGATGGATGGATAGATAGATATATAACCATAGAGCAACAGATAAAACAATAGAACTAACGATAGATATATTGAATAAATGTTATGTGGAGTGCGGCCCTTGTTCGATTTTGCCAGATCTTTGTTTAGAATGCTGTTCTTGCATAATGTTCTCAGATTTTAAACATAGTACATATTTGTGAATAGTTACTTGAGAAACATCTGGCTAGATCTCCAGTCAGGTCTGGGTTCGACTGAATCCTGGCTGGACTAACACACTCTCTGGCTCTCAGGTGCAGAAACCAGCATCCGAAGGAGACAATTTGCACCTGGCTCCTCCCCAGCCCTCGAAACAGTTCCTCATCTCCCCTCCTGGCTCACCTCCAGTCGGCTGGCAACAGATTGACGAGACCACACCGGTTATTAACTACGACCTGCTGTATGCAGTTGCCAAGCTTGGCCCAGGTCAGTCACAACTCGCGCTCAATCTTTGTTTTAAGGCATCATTATCTCTGTGCATCATGTGCTAGTATGAAAGGTCTACACCTGAACAGTCTTGCATACTGAGATATCACGTAGCATGCTACAAATCCTTATCCTCTCAAATCAAGCACATCCATTACTCACTCGGTGATCCGTTGTCTTAAATTGTCCCCTTCACTGCAGTGCAGGTGATTACTGTACATCCACCATCCTGCTCCTAATCAATGCGCGTTCTTCAGCCGACCTTCAAGGGTGTGTGTGCGCGCGAGTCCCGCTGTGCCCTGATGAGCAGTTACTGTAGTCAGTGCTTGTGGAGCTGTAATGTGTTTTGATTAAAGCTGCCGTATAGATGCTTCTGTTTATCTGGGTGTTTGACAATGCAGACAGGAGGCTGTGTTTGGTATGGACCACACACACTTCCATACAGTGGGCCTGTGAGTGCCCTTGCTCTCCTGGGAACAGCTCAGCCATCTCGGAGTAAATAAGCACATTACGAAGCACCTCTGGGTGACCTTTTTCAGTGTCTCTTTCCTATTAATGTGTATCTCCAGTTCCCAATTAACAAGCTACCGTGAATTTTCTGTGGATTTTTTTATAGCATCATGTATTAAATTACAAATGGATACTGTTCTTCCATAACATCTTTGTCCTTTGTCTTTCCGTTGTCCACAAAAAAACACTGTGGTGGAACTACAGTATGAGATGAAATGATAATTGACTCTGTGCACGAGAAAAATGCTAACTTCCGCCTTGAGGGCGGATGTTGGGTACTTCGGTTCCGGTTGCCGTTGTTTACATCCTACATCAGTGGACCGGCTATCGAAAGCTTAGCTATCTAAATATATTTGTCTAAAACTATGTTTGTTTGTTCATTGTCAAGTCAACCAACACAGTTTTCACTCATATTTGGGTGGAGCCAGGCGCTGCTGCATTGTGAAAAGTAAACGATATTTCACATTTTGTCACCGCACCCAAGCAGTCGCTATACAGAGTGGAGCGTTGCGTATCCATGACAACTAGAAGGAAGTTTTTAGGCTACTAATTATTTATTATATTATACCCTTTAACCAGGAGAAGCCCCTGGGTTTAGAACCTATTTTGCAAGGGAGACCTGTTTAGAAATATGTGTGAACAGCCTAATATGTGTTAAAGGAGCAATGTGTGATTTTTAGCGACATCTAGTGGTTCGGTTGCGAGTTTGCACCAGGTTTGCACTAAGGGCTCAGCCCACTGCTCACCCCTCCCTTTGGAAGAAGCTACGGTTGCTAAAACGGGACAAACATCTCGTCGGCTGAGACAGCAGAGAATAGCCAGAGTAAGCCAAGAGTGTGTAACATTGTCACTGTTTCTGTACCACAGTCCATTATAAACCACATCATGAATACTGTTTACAAAGCCATAGTCAGGTGAGGATCAAGGGTTTTAATATATAATTTAATAAAATAATATTAATCAGCTGATTGTCTCACAAACGTAACCAGCAGCACATTTATCCCCACATACTGTAGCAAACCCATAATACAGCGAGGGAGCAGCTATATATTTTTTCTAACAGGGTAGTAATAGTTTAGCTGGCTAATATGAGCTGTTACTGTGGCTGAGCTGGGACGCGTCTGCATGAGTCCAAAGGTCGGAAGTGCGCGCGCTGTTACAATCATGTCATCTCCGCATCCCATAGATACTATTTACTACACACAATAGGCTTTTTTTTCTCTGATTTTGAAAAATCTTCGCGATCGACTTTAGTGATAAAAGACTTTAGTAAAAGTCTCTATCGACGGGTTAGTGATTCCTGTAACGTACTGTTTTACGGTCAATGACATGAATACTAATCATCAGCTGTCTCACGAACGTAACAGCACATCTATCCCCAACATAACAAACCCATAACACAGCGAGGGAGAACTAAGTTACATGAAACAATCCCAACTACATATTTTACACCACTCACAAGGGAAAACCCAGATAGCAAACTGACATTGAATCAACGTGGAAACGACGTCTCTCATGACATTGAAACAACGTTGATTTGCTCATCGAATTAACGTTGAACCAACGTCAGACGCGGCATTCTTCAAAGCTAAATGAAATCGAAAATTGGTTTGCTTTCATAACGTTGAAACAACGCGTTGATTTCAAGTTGATTTTCCGTTAGTTTTGAAAGAATGACGCATCTGACGTTGGTTCAACGTTAATTCGATGAGCAAAACAATGTCAGATCAACGTTGTTTCGATGTCATATTTCCACGTTGATTCAATGTCAGTCTGCTATCTGGGAAGTCACTACTCACGGAGTGTAAGGCTAGCTTTCTGCTACTTCTCTTTCAAGGTAGTGATGAAATGCGTTCTGTAGCACTGTGTGTTCGCATTCGGCTACGGTAGGAATATGACGTCACAACATGGCGACCTTCATAGAAGGGGATTCCCGCGGTTATGGAGCTATTAATGTCTCATTCTAAGGTAATAAAAACATTACGGTTAATTAAGTAAGTTCTTTATACACCACTGAAAACATAGTTATGGATGTCATATTGCATTTCTGTTAATAGATACTCAACTTTGTTACACATTGCACCTTTAAACAGCCTAACTTGATAACGAACGAACCAACGTCGGATACCTTTACTCCCTGTATGACATGTATAGTGGTTGTCAACACTGATCTATATGACATTCTATATAGATAGTGGTTGTCAACAACATAGCCTCTGAACATCATAAACAAAACAATGACCAGCACAAACTGTTCTGGAAAATGCACTTTCTAATGCATGATTTCGCATTTTATAATGTATAGAGAGATATAACAGTTACCAATTCGCATAGCTTGAGCACGTAGCATGGCAACATTAATGTCCGAGTGATTCCACGTGTACCGCGTATGTACACGCCGTCAAATGTCCGAGCGAAACAAAACAAAATGTAGATCTACATCTGGGGAGCGATATTTATTTTTTCCTATATGGTAGGATATATATATATACAATAATAACGTTAAGTCAACGGTATTCATAAACACGCTGAAAAGAGATGCCAAAAATACGTGATACATGTCATACATACGCAATTTCATGAGATCAGTCTGAGCATGGATGTTGTTGTGACTTAACGTTCCCTTCAAAATGATGCAAATACTGAGAAATGTAATATTTAAACCCCTTCTCTCTTTCTCTGGGGAGCTGGAGGAAAATCATTAGCCAGTCGATGAACATAATCGACTGTAATATTCGGCAAATGTTCAAGACATCTGGAGAAACATACATCCTCTACGACGTCCATCAGGCTACCGGAAACTAGACACCCCATATCGGTTTCGCAGCCGGGACTAGCATATGCTAACGCGCACATAGTCCATTTCATGGAATCACCATTATTTGCTTTTAAAGAAAAGGACTACAACAAACGGCTGGTATGGACTACATGACATTCCTACGGGGTTAGTGACATCAGCTTTCTGCAGATTTGGTCTTACCATCATTGACTCATCATTGATTGATCGAATTTTACGAGGTGGCTAATTCGTAACAATTCGTACGACCTCACTCGTACGAATTAGTACGATTTTACTACATCGTACATATTTTACGAATTAGCCAATTCGTATGAATTCATACGAATGACCTACCCCTGACCCCGCCCCTAAACATAACCGTCACGTGGGTTTAGACAAATCGTACGAATTCGTACGAGTGAGGTCGTATGAATTAGTACGAATTAGCCACTTTTGAATCACTCGTACGAATTGGTCGTGAGATAGCGTAGGAATACTAGACAATCCCAGCCATCAGTTAAGAATTGCTTTGAATCGCTTTGAATCCATCAGCCTTGATCTGCAGAATTGGATCTTTCCAAAATCAAGCCGAAAACACAACATCGTTACTGTCAGTCACTTTCACAGCTGTTTTAAATTAAACAATCCATCTGAGAGACTTTTTTTTTTACCCATAAGAGTGCCATGCGGTTTCTCGTAACGCGTCTAAATATGTCAGTATTATATCACTCAGCCTGATCCATCTGCCTCCCAGGCTCGGGCATCATCGTCTTGTGTTCTCGTCTAAACGGCTGCTCGGCACATTCAGTCCATTTTGCCTCGTTTTGCAACCAAACAGCTTTAGAGCATGTAGAGCACGTGAGTGTATGACGGCTTAAAAGCTCTGGTTGGCAGTATATCGCTTATGGAACCAGGTCAATTTTGAATGCCACCCTCTGTTTGTTTGGTCTATTTTTAGCTGACAGTGTAAAAGGCGTTTGGGGATTATGGAGTAGGAACATTTGAATTATGCAACAGGGCCTGGCATTATGGACTCTCATCCATCAAACCCCCAAGGGATCAATTTCAAAATCCTGTGAAAACATCCTGCTGAATTCTAAATCTCTCTCTGTCTGGCTCTTTCTAAATAACTACGGAGGGTGTTTAAGTATAACTGATGTTTTAACCTATATTATTTATGTAATGTAGCTACAAATAAGTCATAGCTTATCAGAGTGTTACAACACTAGTACTTCACATATTGTTAAAGGAGTAGTCCACTTTTAAAAAAAACTTTTGCTGATAATTTACTCACCCCCATGTCATCCAAGATCTCCGTGTCTTTCTTTCTTCAGTCGAAAAGAAATTAAGGTTTTTGATTAAAACATTCCAGGATTTTCTCCATATAATGGCCTTCAATGGGGTCCAAACAAGATCCAAATGAGAGTTTCAGTGCAGCTTCAAAGGGGTTTAAACGACATCAGACGATGAATAAGTGTCTTATCAAGCAAAACAATCGCTCATTTAAAAAATAAATCAAAACGTTTAAGTTTTATAAGCACAAATACTCACCTTGTTCTGTTCTGTGATGAGCGTTCGTGACTCTCCTGTTCAAACAAAATGAACAAATCTTTTTTTGAGTCATGACTCGAAGGGTCCTTGATTAGGTCTTTATTCATCGTCTGGTGTCGTTTAAAGCCTTTGAAGCTGCACTGAAACTCTCATTTGGACCTTGAACCGTTTGGACCCCATTGAAGTCCATTATATGGAGAAATTCCTGGAATGTTTTCATCAAAAACCTTAATTTCTTTTTCACTGAAGAAAGAAAGGCATGGACATCTTGGATGACATGGAGATGAGTAAATTATAAGAAAAAGTTTTTTTTTTTTTTTTAAAGTGAACTACTCCTTTAAAGGTAGAGTAGGCAATTTTCAGAGAGGCTAACGAAAGTGAGCTAGCTTTGAAAGCATGAGCATGAGATCAAAAAGATTCATTTAAAATGTACATTTAATTCATTTTATTTAATTAAATAACAAATTACATTTTTTTAAATAATGTAATAAATAATTTAAATAATTAATTATTTAAATGCATTCATATATGACTGATAGCAACACAATAATATGCACAGTCCCAAGCTTTTCACCATCAACTTGACAGAAAGAAATTATATGATAAAAAGATTTTACATATCTTTATATTTATATCTATATTTATTATATTTATATCTAAATAAAAATGGCACTGGAAAAAGCAGGGGCTAACTGCTTATGCTAACCAGCCAAACCTTGCTCAATGGAAAAATGCATGCATTTCACACTGTTTTACATCAGAGTGACACATACAACACTTACTACTGCACATATAAACATACACAGCAGTGCTAGATTTGTATCAAGTGGCCATATCCCCTCAATGGCTGAGTGAGTCATTCAGAGTTGCATAATCCCAGAGCGGTACATTGAAACAGCTTCACTTTTCTAGTGGTTTCACTGCCTGATCTGAGATGTGACTCAATCAGAAATGCGCTTTCCACATGTTTAGGGTGAGAAAAGAAGCCACAGGCTGGTCCTAAAAAGATTTTTTTTTTTTTTTGTTGTTGTTAATCTCTGCTTATTGCATAATGCCGATAAAATGCTTATGGTTGTGATGATTTTGTGCTAATGGAAACCACATCTTTCATTTGTGGAGTAGGAAAGGTTTTATAGGACATAGTACACGACAAAATACAAAATAAAAGTGATTTTTATATTAACAACTACACATAAACATCATTCTCTAGATAGATACCATCACATTTAAAATGAAAGAAGTGTCAAATATAAATTGTCTGAGGATAACGCATCACGTATGCTTGCGTAAAATCAATCTGAACTGAATTACAGGACGGGAGATCACACTCCAGAGATCAAGCTGGCATCTTCCGACAATTAACAACTAATCCTCTGCTTTAAGTCTTTAAACAACAACATTTAAAGTGAATTTAGAGAACAGTACATTATTATTATTTATTACCACTTAATTGCCTGTCAAAGAAGTCTAAAGCGCAGCATTGAACCATATGAAACAAGGCCTACACTACAGTAGATTCAGTGCATGAGAAAAGACAAGGCACACTGAATTGCATAATTCAGTTCAAATATACCCATTTCACCTGGTTGCAGCTGAAAAAGGGATACATTTATCTATATATTTTGATATACTGTACTATTAGAGACTTCAGTGAAGATTTTTGACTCATGACTCATCAGAATTATCCTCAACGGTTTCCTACTGAAGTTTAAAGCAGAGACGCAAGATAAAGCATGCTTGCTAAATGAATCTGGAGTCTTTATTTAATAAACTAAATTATCAATTAAAAGGCATGCAAACATTTTATATTAGCAGCTAAATCTTCACAAATATTTCATGAATATTCAGTAGCCAGTCCTAATTTCAATATTAATTTTACATAACATTGACTGAGATCTGTTTTGCCGCTTCAGTGACGTTTCAGTGCCTCAAAGTTTTGACCTTGTCCGGTCACAAAGCCGGCGCATGTTAATAGCAATTGAAGGCAATTAGGGAACAGAGGAGACGGTACAAACTGGTGAGCAATCCACAGCACTCAAGTGGAACCATGTGGCAAGCTAAACAAACAGCCCATTCAGCCCTGTGTTAGACTGCTGTCGGATGGCAATAATGATTGTGGTTGTTGTGGAAGGAAGCTTTTTTTCCATTGTTAAGCGCGTGTTTCCATACACAAGTGTGTGTCTGAGAGGCTGTGTTTTCCACATGGCCCGCACTGAAATTGTACAGTACTACAATACACGCACACTCCGGCTCATTAAAGCAAAAGGCTTTTGTTGTTCCCTGCTCTGTTTACAAGGCACATACCCAGCCGCTTCACCCTGAGAAAGCAAAAGCACTTAATGAAATATTCCTGCTGCATCTGTGGACGCTTAGATAACAGACCTGGAGCCAAGCATGTGGGGCGTGCAGGGCCCAGAGAGGGTTCTTATAGCTATACAAAGCACAAGAACTTTTCAATTGAACACCTATGAACCTGATCTGAGGCTTAGAGAGCATATGCTTTATATTTGTACTGGATTAAGATCTTAAACTATGTGGCATATGTCTATTTATTAGCATAAATGCATTAAGAACTGTCATGCACAATAGTTTCTTTATAATGAGGGGCAGGGGCCTATCAGTCCCCTAAAAATAACAGACATTGACATACACAATTTGAGCATGTATGGCAGAGACCTGAACGCATGAAAATGATGCAACACTGAATTCACCCTGAGAGACACACAATTCCAAATCCTTTACTTCAGGCTATCCAGAGCTAAAGAATATTTACTTTATGCTTTTAGAGCCCTTTTAGTTATGCATACTACACTTTTTACAGCATTAAGTGTGGTTAAAGGAGTAGTTCACTTTTAAAAAAAACTTTTGCTGATAATTTACTCACCCCCATGTCATCCAAGATGTTCACGTCTTTCTTTCTTCAGTCGAAAAGAAATAAAGGTTTTTGATGAAAACATTCCAGGATTTTCTCCATATAATGGACTTCAATGGGAACCAAACAGTTCAAGGTCCAAATGAGAGTTTCAGTGCAGCTTCAAAGGGCTTTAAACGACACCAGACGATGAATAATGGTCTTATCTAGGACCCTTCGAGTTATGACTCGAAAAAAGATTTGTTCATTTTGAGAGTCACGAACGAGCATCACAGAACAAAAAATCCTGGAATGTTTTCATCAAAAACCTTAATTTCTTTTTGACTGAAGAAAGAAAGATATGGATATATTGGATGACATGGGGGTGAGTAAATTATCAGCAAAAGTTTTTTAAAAGTGAACTACTCCTTTAAGTTTTACTACAAAGTTTGGGGTCGGTAAGATTTTTTGTTTTTTTGGAAAGAAAGAAAGAAAGAAAGAAAGAAAGAAAGAAAGAAATACTTTGAGGATGCATTCGCTTGATCAAAAATGCATCATAATGTTCACAAAAATATTAAGCAGCACAAATGTTTTCAACAATGATAATAATAAATGTTACTTGTAAGACTGGAGTAATGGCTGCTGAAAATTCAACAATTTTAGTTTTACAGTATTTTTGATCAACTAAATGTGAAGCATAAGATAGTTATTTCAAAAACGTGAAAAAATACAGACTAAAAACTTCTGAACGGTAGTGTGTTCAATGTTAATTCATGTTTGATCATAAGTGTCTACATCATGAAAGGCGTTGAAAAGTATTCCTCCGAGGGTTCTGCCACTATGAAAATCTAAAGGTGCAGTTTTTGCACTTTTTCCCTGACACTGCTGATCAATCCATGCGGAAACCCAGGTGGACGTACCAGCGCTCTGAAAGGTCATAGTGCCACCGTAGAGGTTTGAAATAGAAATAATGTCAATGGATCAAAGCACGCTACAGCACGGCTCCTCACTTATGACTATTTATCTGAGGGTATTTGCAATCACGCTGGCAGATGGCTGACACCGAAAACGCAGCAATTTGCACGAGTCATTATCCATTCACGGGCTGTTATTCAGTCTGCAGCTGGGATTATCAGATTGGTCCTGTTTTCTTGTATAAAGGGTTAATTTTTTTCAATCAGAAGAGGGGGTTTATTTTAAGGACGATTGCTTAGGAATGCAGAAATTGTCATTTGTGTTTTTGGAGAGGAGGACTTTAAAAGGATGAACGGAAGTGAAGTGTTTTGCCCCCTCTTTCCAAAGAATGCTCTAAAAATACCCTGTGCCGGCCCACTGAACCTATACTAACCAGACGAAATCCATCTGGCCTTTCTGCAGCCACACACGCTCACCACCTCTCTCTTCTCAATGGTGCACGCCTGTCATACACACACACAGCTCTTGATAAGTGGCGGAGGATAGAGCTGGAGAGATGTGCTCCGCATGCCAATGAAATCACTGCTGATTTAATAAAGACTTGTTTTTAGCAGCTCTTCCTGCTTTATGAGGGACAGCGAAGTAACATCACCACAAACACCGAACAACCTTGCGTTTTTATCCCCTTGTAGGGTTTCTAACGGCCTAGGAAGCCTTTAAAGTTTCATCTCAGCGGTAACAAGCTTGATTGCTTGCTCTTTCTGTCTTCGACTGTCTGACCCTTGACGTCAATATGCAGCATTGACGTCATGCCCAGGTTTCTGAGAGAAGCTGAGCCCTCAGGAGGCTGTGCAGGAGAAGAGGAATGCGGCGACGGATTGTAAATTTGTTGGAACATTGTTTGAACGACTGCGTTTTGAATGAATAAAACATAAGATGCGTAACTGAATTAGGTCAAAATAGTGAGAAGATTAAAACTTTGGATGCGATTCGCGTTTGTGTGTGCGCAAGGAAACATGAGCACATAAAACATAAGGGGAAGAAAGACAATGTTAGCCAGAGACTTCTAGAAAAGCATAAGATGAGAGGGTCTTTAGAGTGTGCTGGATCCTCTGGGTGACCACAATGCACTGCACACACATACCGCCCAAAGGCACATTGGTAAACTTTGATTCAGCTGCCTGTTCTGTTCTATCTGGTAAACAAACACAATAGAGTGAATTCGTCTAACACGTTTCAAATATTGACCCTCATCTAGCCGTCGTGAAACAGGGATGGAGAGATGCAGAAAAGCTGCTTATCTCTTGTGAATGTGTGCGGTTGTAGTTTTAATTACCTGAAGTGTGGAAACCCCCTCAGACTGCTCTGACTGACGGGCTCTGGCGATTTCTGAGTGAAGTGAACAGATCTCATTCTGGTAACTTAGTGTTAAGGATTTTTAGCATTGGATATATAACACTGTTCCCCAGTGCATTCGGTGTATGTTTACTGCGAGTATTGCTATGGTTCATTGCTGGTATTCTCTGGCAAAACCGCAGAACTCACAGCCAGCCTGAAACATCCTCACTATGCTCACATTGAGATCTGGAGAGAGAACGCCCTCTAGGTCTCATTGTTAATATTGCAGGATAATGTATTCCAAATTAGCACTGATGCTAGCATGTGTTTTTCAAATGACCAAGTAAAAATGCACATCTCTCTCTGCAAATGTTTGCTGAACAGTTTTTTTTTTTAAAACCACACAGAAGTAAATTTGACTTGTCAATGCAATGCATTTGCTTAAAAGTGAATGTTTACCATTAACCATTACCATGTGACATTAGATACAACCAGGGATCTAAGTTTTATGTTGCATGGAATGCAGCATAAGCATTTTATGTACAAAAACTTTATTTTAAGAAAAAAATGTTTAATGCAAAAATTGTATTTAAAATCTGATATTTTGAATGAGAATAATAATAATAAACAGCAATGTATACCTACAATACCATTCAAAGGTTTGGTGAATGAATCATCAAATCTTACATCCAAGTTAAAAACACACTCAATTAACAGGTTAAAGGAGTAGTTAAAAAAAAACTTTCTGATAATTTACTCACCCCCATGTCATCCAAGATGTCCGTGTCTTTCTTTCTTCAGTTGAAAAGAAATTAAGTTTTTCGATGAAAACATTCCAGGATTTTCTCTATATAATGCACTTCAATGGGAACCAAACGGTTCAAGATCCAAACGATAGTTTCAGTGCAAACTGTTCAAAGGGCTTTAAACGATTTCAGAGGATGAATAAGGGTCTTATCTAGCTAAATGAAAAAGCGAAAAGTTTTTTTTTTAAGTGAACTACTCCTTTAAAACTTTCTATCTTAAAGGGATAGTTCTACCAAAAATGAAAATTCTCTCATAATTTAGTCACCCTCATGTTGTTCCAAACCTGTATATATTTCTTTGTTGTGCTGAACACAAAGAACGATATTTTGAAAATATTTTGTAACCAGGCCGCTTTGGGGCAGCATTACCATAGGGGCCAAATGTTATAAGTATTCGATGTATCAGCCAGCCCTATTCCAAACCCTCAAGCTAACAGATTCTCCTCTTCTACACACACAGGTGAGAAGTTTGAGCTGCACGCAGGCACGGAGTCTACGCCCAGTGTGGTGGTCCACGTCTGTGACAGTGACACGGAGGAGGAGGAGGAGGAATCAAAGATCAACCCTAAACCAAAAATCATCCAGACCCGGCGCCCAGACCTGCCTGTCTCACACTGAACTCTACAGCTCCACACAGAGTCAGGAGGATTTGACCCCTCCACCATCTCCATCACAGGATCTCGGCCACCCTCCTTCAGAACCTTGTTAAACACACAACCAGGGTCTGAGGGACTCTGACCTGTGTTTCTCGTTCAGCACACACATGTATAAAATCCTCAATGTGCTGTCACAAGTTTTTTATTTTTGTTTTTTTTTTTTATGTTGGCAATACTCTGTGTTCAATATGGCCGCTCTCTGTCCCTCTTTCCCAATCTGACTCTGTTGTAATGTCATCTGATCACCAGTTAGAGGCAGCATGTACCTGTCCCTGCTCTCACCTATGTCTCTGATTGGCTACTGGACCGTGGCACGTGATGGTCTCAGATGTGCCTATTGGCTAATAGCTGGCCATTTGGCTTTGCTCTTGCACAGCAAATATGCATCATTTGTACCCAGCAAGCCATTAATAATAGTATGTTCTTCATAAGGGCATGCAAGCCACTAAATGTGGCTAAACACCAGCGCTGCATGTGGCACCCTTAAAAATATATCTAGCCTAACAAATTTCTGTCAAATAATCCTAGGACGGCAAACGATTTACTTGTGCATTGCAAAAAAGTGCAGACTGCAGGAATAGTTCCCTTCAGGCCAGTGCATGTTCTGGTAGCAAAATATATGTTTTTATTTCCCGCTATGTATAATTGTCTACATGTCTCGCCGACAGTGTTCTTACAGAAAAACGATGCTATTCTGAACAATAAGCTGAATTTTTTGTTCATGCCATGCACCTTTCAATGAAACTATGAGTTGCTCCTTCAATATGAATCTTTTTTGTTTTTTTATTTGTCGTGCTTGGTGCCCCTTGTAAGACGGAAACCTTAAAGAGCTTTCCCCCCCATTAGCTCCCATTACAGTTTTGATGACATCACTGGCTAATCAGATGTCATTTAATGAAGTCTGTAATATGCATGGTTACTTGTTTCTAGAATTTATCGTAGTTGTCCAAAACCATAGATTTCCTCGTAGTTTGTGAGACTTTGTTCACTTCATTTCTAATCATTTCAAAGAAATCATGTATGACGCTATTGAGACAGATCTTCCAAGTGCTATTACACAGTGTGTAACAAAAAGCTATTGTTATGAGGGTGAAGCCGACCTTTCTTATCCTATTCAATATCTTTTTGGTGTGCTTAACTCATTTATGGATTATTTAACAAAAAAAAAAAAAAAACTGATTTATGTATCCATAGTACATAACGTAAAGGCATGCACAAACCATACAACCCTGAATAGTCAGCAAACAAACATTAGTTAGTTAAAAGGTTATATTTTTTCTTCCAAGACTATAAATGACACCCGTCCCGGACAGTATATCAACACTGTGATGTGTCATTACTGTGATACTTGACTGACACCCTACGGTGAAGTATTATTGTACGAGTGTGTTGTGCATTTAAGAAGGTTATCAGGCTTAAACGTCTGTTGTTCAGTGTTCACGGCCTGTTAAGGGTAGCCACAGCTTTCATATTACCATGTTTCCTGTTGAATTGGATTGTTCCTTGGTCCAAATGCTGTCTGTCTGTGTCCATTCGCCTAAAAGAATGTAGAAGTAATACACCCCATCCCAATGAAGCAGTGACTCCTTCGCTGTTCTGGAAACAGGGTTCTTACTGCTCTCTTTTGACATTGCCGGCGTCTGCATTGTGACACAGATGTCTCCATATGCTACCGCAGCCTCAAGCCTTATTTGATTTAGCGCTCACAAGGTTAGCAGTGCACACTCTGGTCCGCTTCTCTGAAAATAAGAGGCATAGGATCAGAACATGTCAATACGATACATGTGTAAACGAATGGGGCGAGAGCAATATAACAAAACCGATACCAACCGTCCACTGCCTTGGACTTTCCCTTCCGATTCATTATTGCCTGCTTGGCCAATCAGCTCTTCCCATAATCTACAAAAATCTATCGCAGTCTCTCATGCTGCCAGCCTTCCTTACTGTCGTGTAATTTAAGATTTTTGTATTGTTCTGTATTGCACTTTCTTATTCACATGACTATACACAGTATCATTCAGTAACTGTATTTCCTTTTATTTGTCATGTACTCCTGAAGACATGATTAATATCTCTGTTCTTAAAGTCTTTGATCTGGAGTTAGTGTCACTGATGTTGGAAAACAATATCTGTATTGTGTACTCGTGCAAGACCATTGGTGTTCTTGTCATCTACATGTGCGTCCTGCCTGCCGACACTAAGGAGACATATCTGTATATATTAATCAATATTTTTACTGCATTTTTGTACAAATATTCATGGTAGCCATGTACAAGTAGTTGAGATGATTCTTTGTTAGTATTAAAAAAAAGTTTGGTTTTAAAACTCTGGTGTGAATTTTGATGACTATACTGTACGATAGATAGATAGATAGATAGATAGATAGATAGATAGATAGATAGATAGATAGATAGATATGATCGATAGATAGATAGATAGATAGATAGATAGATAGATAGATAGATAGATAGATAGATAGATAGATAGATAGATAGATAGATAGATAGATAGATAGATAGATAGATAGATAGATAGATAGATAGATAGATAGACAGACAGACCTCACGGAACGCGGTGATGACGTGTGATGTCTGCGCGACTGCACCTGGCGTCCGCCATCTTGACAAAGGTAGCTCGCTCACTCGTAACATGTGTTAATGGTACATGTACTATTTAAATAACCATAACTTGCTCAATTTTCAAACGGTTTGGTTTGTTATAATCGTCAGAGATGCAGTTATGACACAGCATACTTATGAATAATAAGCGTATAAATAAATAATCATCCAGATAATTATAGCCACGTTAATAACGTTTGTAAGAAACCAAACCGTTTGTAAATTCGTCAAGATTTAAATGAGATAAGAGTATTTGTGTTCGTGCTGACCACTCATCTTACATCAACTTGCCTGTGACAAGATGGCCGCCGGTGATGACGATAGAAACTCCGCCTTAAGACATAATACCTGGTAGCTATCAAATAAAACGTGGGTCTAACCGGAGCTAACACTTTTACTCGTCATATTACTAACAAGTGATAATAACACTCACGTCCCATACACCGCACGACCTTGAGTGATTCTTTTTTTACAATTGATGGTGTTTCCACAGCTGGAACAATTGTTGACAAACTAACAGGCACCAGTAACGCTAACTTTTCCCACCTATGTTTCGAAATACCATATGATCTAGTACTCAGGCAGGGCCCTATTGCCTTACACATCTCTCTCCATGACGGTGAGGGACACATTTTTACATTAGGCAGTAAATGAACCAAGAACATCTGATCAACTTGAACATTAACACACATAACTTTACTATAACAAAAACTTAAACATCTTACTGTAATAACACATAAATCAACTCTCAAAACACAATTACCCATAATGCACCCAGCTGCTAGCGCTAACTCGTGTATATGTCTATGGCGCTAACTGCCAGGTCATTACAATACGTTTACATGTCTATGGGTATAATATGCTATCGGATTAAAACATTTTTTGGTTCTGAGAAGAGAAAAAGAAAGCATCAATTTCAATATAATATAATTAAACTTCTGGATAATAATTTGACCCGTTTAATTTACTGCCCGCAACTGCCGTGTCACTATCCACCGGAAGATGGCAGTCTTACCATGTGTTACTGATAACTAAACTACTCGATTAAATATGATGTCCTTAAGTCAATTGTATTGCATTTTGCTTGCCGCCTTAAACTTTAAAAGTTACAAAACTTTTGTGACCCACCCGGTTACAAATTTGGCTAATCCAAGTAAACAGAGTGTGTGCGTTCCAGTCCCAGGTTCTAGGGCCAAAGTGAGTGCGTCACCAAGTGTCCTTGTTTCACGACATTGCTGAAAGCAGCCTGTAGGAAGCTGTGCCAGGCCAGGTTCCTGAGCACCAGTGCCAGCCTTGCCCAGAGAGACCCTCTCTGAGTGTGGCACAGGAAAAGGTGCATGGAGCGGTCGCCACCTGCTCAGCGGATTAGCCAAAACCACACCAGAGACCCTCCGTAAACACCAATTGCTTTTCCAAACACACAATTTTGCTGTGAACACTGAAGGAATTGTGTCTTTGACTCACGTACAATATCAAATTCACTGTACTTCTAATAATGCAAATTATGCTTTCTCTCATTTTTGTATTTTTTAAGTTTTGCTTTCTCAAATTTTTTTTTACGTCTAAGCTGTATTGAACTGGTTACTGGTTGTGTGTCTCAAAATTTTAGTTTGTAAAGGATATATTCCAAATGAGATATCAAACTATTCCCCCAATAGTGTTGTGATGGGTGGCGGTACGGTAGTCCATCATGACAAACGGACTGTAATCTATAAGAAAGAAAATATCTCTAGAAAAACGTCCTGCCAGAAAATTACCAGTACCTTTGTTTACAGACATTTCTTTTAACTCACTAGTCCTTTAAAGGAGTAGTTCACTTAAAAAACTATTGCTGATAATTTACTCACCCCCATGTCATCCAAGATGTCCACGTCTTTCTTCAGTAGAAAAGAAATTAAGGTTTTTGATGAAAACATTCCAGGATTTTCTCCATATAATTGACTTCATTGGGAGCCAAACGGTTCAAGGTCCAAATGAGAGTTTCAGTGCAGCTTCAAAAGGCTTTAAACAACACCAGACGAAAGTATATATATATATAAGGATGTATTACTGATGTATCTTATGTTGTAGAATAAAATGTGAAAATATTTTGGGCTTGTGTTCACCGCAGAATTTATTTCAGGCATTTAACCAAACACCGCTTCAAAAATGCTTACTTGTTTACGAGTTTTGTCCTTCAAAAATACATTATTTTTATTTTTTCAGCACTCCATTTAAAACACCAGTGAAAAATCAACAGAAAATTCCTTGATATTAACATCATAAATTGGGAAATGTTTTAACAGACTTTCCTTAACTTACTGTTTTTAATAAATGAATAATTCTTAACTCTCTTCTCATTAGGAGAGCTACATTGTTGATGGCACAAACAATTGTGCATGAAAACCAAAGGGCCCCCGTTTTTTTTTTTTTTTTTTTTTTTTTTGCAGTGTTTTTTTGCAGTGTTCCCTGTAAAACATACACAGATTCCACTGTATGAATGCAAGAGGCTGTGTTTGTTTGTGTGGGATTGCAGTCAAGCCTTAATTGAGGAGATGAAATATGTGGTGACACTTTTAGAGAGGGACGACTGCGCTTGTTCTTGCAGCTGGGATAGAACCAAACGCATACAGTAGGTAGCGGACAGATGGTGGGATGAATAGATATGTATGCGAATGGAATAGACAGATGGATCGTGAACACATAATCCTGCCTGTCGTAAACAAGAAGTGTCTTCCTCTTCTATATTGAAACTTTAAATGTATACTTGTCATTGCATTAGATAGAAAATGTCACTTGGTTTTGTAATCAAATGCAATGATCACAGACACACTCACATACAAAAACCATTATAAGTCAGTTGCGTTATAATCTCTCTTTTTTTTATTTATTTATATCCAACAACGACATATAGGCCTGGGTATTGCAGCACTGATTGCTTTAGTTAAGGCATGTTAATATACATTTGTCCAGTCACAGGACAGGAGAAGGGTGTTAATGTTTACTCTTCAGCCCTATTGGACAGGAGACCCCTGTGCCGCCCAGCCCACAGTAGCCATTGGGGTTCTTGCTGAGGTACTGCTGGTGATAGTCTTCTGCATAGTAGAACTCCTTGGCCATTGTTATTTCTGTGGTGATGGCTCCGAAACCCTCTTCAGTCAGCACCTGTCAAACCACAAAAGGCCATTTTTGATGAATACTGTATACAGTGACAGTGAGTGTATGAGCATTTAACCTGATGAGATCTGTGTCATTCCTGAATTAGAAGAAAACAGTAGAATGAACGTATATAAACCAAGTATTTTTAAGTAAATTTATGTTAAATGTTCAAATTAAGATTTTTGATTTTCACAGGACATTTTTTTGCCTGATCTTTATGATTTTGTAGTGCTGTGGAAAAGTTTGGGGTCTGAGATTTTTTATAAGAAATTAATATTTTAATTCAGCAAGGGCACATTAAATTGCTCAAAAGTTACAGTAAAGACACTTAAATGTTACAAAAGATTTTTGTTTCAAATAAATGCTGTTCTTTTGACCTTTCTAATCACCACAGAATCCTGAAAAAAAAGTTTTCCAACAACAACAACAAAAATGAACATAATTTTTTTCAACATGAATGATTTCTCGAGAATCATGTGACACTGAAAACTGGAATAATTCAGATTTGACATCACGGTGGTAAATTAAAGTGAGAGACAAATTTATAAGGACGGGCAGATGTTCACTTCTCATTCCAGATGTTCAGAGTAGTCCGTTAGGAGGATTATGGGAAGGATGAGTACCCTGCACTACTAATGCCTGAGGCCAAGCACACACTCCCAATGATCCTGCAGCATCCACACACGACTGGTGCATGGTGTTCATATTGATTTAGTCTTTCTCTCTCGGAGAGAGCTTGATTGTTTGGGGTTGATGAGAGACAGCATCGGGCATTGTGGTGTTTGTTTGTGAAACTAAGAGATCACTGCATCTGATTACCTTACCAGTGGACAGTTCAGTATCTGAAGATAATAAGACAGATGCTTTAATCTGAATGGAGCAGCTCCATTATTTGTAAATGTAAAAAATGTAATTATTTAATAAAAGTCAATTATTTAATTAATAAAAATAGCATGTATTTGTAGGCCTTCAGAACTGCCTTAATTAATTCATTCTTTGTGGCTTAAATTCAACTAGGAGCTGGAAACATTCCTCAGAGATTTTGGTCCATATTATCATGATAGCATCACGCAGTTGCTGCAGATCTGACGGCTACAAATCCATGATGTGAATCTCCCGTTCCAGCACAACCCAAAGGTGCTCTACTGGATTGAGATCTGGTGACTGTGGAGCCCATATAATGTTCAAGAGACCACTTTAAGATGGTTTGAGCTTTGTGACTTCCATTATCCTCCTGGAAGTAGCCATCAGAAGATGTGAACACTGTCGACATGGTCAGCAATAATACTCAACTGGCACTAGGGTTGGGTATCGAGAATCGAGTATCGATTGGAACCGAGACTAACTTTTCGTTTTTCCCGGAATCGTTCAAAAGTTAAAATTTCGATTCCTAGTTTCGATATTCACAGTCCGCCGAGCGGAAGAAGAAACTGCTGAACAACACCAACGAAGAAGCGTCTACCGGAAGTGTTGGCATAACCACGCGAGTCGAACATGAGTACCTTACGTCGGCGATCCAAAGTGTGGCTTCGCTTTTCTAACGAAATCTCGGCAAAATGCAAAATTTGTGACAAAAGGAGTATTTTTACAGAAGGAGTATTTCCTTCAGAAAGGATTATTTCCTTCAGAAAGACCGTTGGTTAGCAATGTTAGCTAAACTTTTTTGACCCTGCCTCTTAAAAGAATCGGAATCGAGAATCGTTAGGAACCGGAATCGAAACAAGGAATCGGAATCGGAATCAGAATCGTTCAAATTCAAACGATACCCAACCCTAACTGGCACTAAGCGGCCCAAAATGTACCAAGAAAATATCCCTCGCACCATAACACCAAAAGAAGCCTGAACTTTTGATGCAAGGGAAGATGGATCCATGCTGAAAGACCATCCCAAGACTCGACCATTTTACTTTGTAAAACAACTGTAACACAGTTGGCTAATTGCTTGAGTCCTCTGCCTTTCTCAACCTCGTTAGTTTATTCAAAATATAAAAAAAGTTCTACCTTTCTCAATTTTCGACTTCACTGTGACACCTGAAACGATTTAGTGCAGAATTACACTCTGAAAAAGCGGCATTCACATAGTTTCAAAACAAGTAAAAGGTTTTTGAAAAAATGAGTTTTGCTTGCTATAACTTTTCTGTCACCAACCTTTCCCATTCTTTAACCTCTTTCTCTCCATCTCTGCGTCTCAGTGCCTGTGTGAGAGCTTCTGTGAAGAAACCTGCCAACTAGCACATTTTGCTGACCATCTGGTAAGAAGCAGTTATGCACCTGTTAGGAGCAGCTGCAGGAGACGAGAGCTAGGTACAGACATATCATCTCGCTGACTTTTTATAAAGTCCTCGCAAAACCTGTACATCCACCCATCCATCAGGTGCCCTAAGGGGCCACAGGGAGCTCCGCCAGAGAGGACAAATTAATACAGGTTCAACTGGAAGGCATGTGGGCAAAATGTGCCTGCTTTCACCAGTTGAAGCATTTCATCCTGTGCAGAAAATTGAGGTTGCCACAATGTCACGGTATTTGAAGAAAACACTTCAAATTTTCAAAATTGAGACCTGCTGCCAAGACCAGTATGCTTTTCCATGCTATTTTCCAAATACTAATACATGTCTTTATAGAAGAAGTGCATATAAACATTTTTTAATACATTAAATCTTGATTATCATTCTATTTGAAACTACGTCAACTGACTCTCAGAGTATTAGTCATCTAGTTTGCGAAGAGATTTAAAGCTGCGTTTTTGAAGAGTGAATATGCGTACATGCTCAGTAAATAAAGCAAAATAACCGAGAAAAAAGTTATTACTCCACCACCTGCGTGACATCATTGACAAATTTGCACAACAGCACATTGCAGAGAGCGAACAGCAACACTATCGGCATTTGTTTGAAAGTTGAGCCGCAGCTCATTGGCCACTCACGCAACAGCACCAATCAGCTGCGATATGTAGATGACGCTGCGATTGCTCAAAACTCATCTAGACTACAGTTTTATGCCTTTATAACTAGGTAATTAGTAGAATGTCAAAAGCGGAAAATGTTGGTAACGCTTCCTTTTACAGTCCAGTTACCCATGTAAATACTATGTACTTATTTTAGTAACTAATTACTGGGTAATAACTGGTACTAACCCTGAACCTACCCCTAAACCTACCCCTGTTCCATGTACTTACCTTATTTTAGCCAGTACTTTCTAGGCAAGTACACTGTATGTATACTGTAAGTACTTTCTGTAAAAGGAAGCGGTACCAAAATGTTCTTTAAAATTGAGTCAAGATCCTTTCTTCATAGAACCCTATTGAACCTTTTTTGTATATTCAATAAAATCACATTGCTTATAAAAAAAATCCTTTTTGCATGCGTCTAGCTGCTGCTAGTGAAACACTTCTTTTTAGTTTTTGCTGTCCTTTTTTGAGTCAGTAAACCCATCTGACATGGCCTAACAATGCCTTCACACTGGCTAAATAACTACTCTCCAGGTCTGTACCATCAACCGCCACTCTCAGTGCCAAGCAGCTGCTGGCCAAACTGGCATGGGCAGAAAGCAACAAATCCCAGAATTCTGATGCCCGGTGCAGGGTCAGGCTCCACCATCAACACACCTGTGTGTGCATGTGCAGCTATTAGCAGGAACAGTCACCAAGGAGACATGCAGCGTAGTGCTATCAGGGAGAAGGGGGATATGACCAATTTACTGTTAATGGCATATCAAGTTGTCGATTTCCATTTCGAACTTTTGGATCACAGATATGGACAGCTGAACCAAAAAAATAGCTGAAAACAGACCAGAGCTATGAACCAAAAGCCCGTAATTATGAGGGATGTTAAGATGCATTTATATCAGGTTCATATAGGAAACTGGAAGTTTTATTACACTCATTCTGGAATACTTGATTCTTATTGGTCTATCGGGCTGTCCAACATTTGTATGATGACATTATATGTTTTGTAAACAGTATTTGATAGTCATCCATGGCAGACAGTTATTCATGTTTTACATATCACTTCAGGTTTTATTTTCATCTAATTGGCATTGTCTTGTGACTATAAAAATGGAGCCACAAGTTAAAGCAGGGGGGGCACTATAAACTATCCATTAATTAGTTCATTAATAAAAATAGCTGGATGAAAGAGAACTTAAATTAGATGGCGTTATTTTAACCGTAAAACTGTAGGGAAAATAGTTTTGATTTATTTTTTAAAAATACTTCCCTTGATCTGAGCGGTACAAGACTTGGCTACTTTTCCTAAGTCTGCCTCCTGAACACACACAATTTTTTATTTGACTTAATTCAACAATGTTAAGTGGGTGAAAAAAACCCTCCTTAATCTTGTATTTGGGTCAAAAATGGGCACCCATAGAAATGAATGGGAAAAACTGCAATTTAGAGCATTCTAAAATAAGCCAAAATAAGACACCAGGTGACAGCAAAGTCACTAACCTTTAGGTTTTAGCTCTAAGAACTTATTGGAAAGATATTTTAATGTAGTTTTAAAAAATAAAAATAAATAAACATAATTTACATAGAAAATATGGTACTTTTTGAAGTAAATAAATTCAAAAATACCCCCCAAATAAAAAAAAACACCATAAATGAATAGAAAAAACTTTATCGAAGACAGTGATATAACATTTATAATAAATAAAAATTAGGATCACACCGAAGTCCTCTGTGCCCACATTTGTCCACAATTACAGGATTAAGGGCTATAAAGTGAATACGGTTTGAGGGTTAACACTACACTACTGGAGCAGGACGATTTTTAAAAATAAGCAAGGACATATTCAGTTTTTTTAAGCTAGGGTGAATTAAATTGAGCAAAAGTAAAAAAAAAAAAAAAGTTTATATATTGAAAATAAAAGGCTGTTCTCATGCACTTTCTATTCATCAAAGAATCCTGATTTTTTTTTTTTAAATCAAGGTTTCCATAAAAATAAGAAGCACAACTGTTTTATCATTGAACTGTTTCTTGAGGACAAAATCAGCATAGAATGATTTCTGAAGGCTACTGCTGTACTGCTGATGTCTTCAACTAGCTATTCAATAAAATTTAAATTTTATTTAACATATTTTAAAGAGTCAATTTTTGGTATCGACCAGCAACAGCATTAGCATCTGTCATTGCCAACACATCTTACCCACACTGTATAGTTCAGATAGGAAGCGAACTGGAATACAGAGCTGTAAGAGCTTAGGTTTGTGCCATTATTTACCTTCATTCCTTTGTCTGTGGAGATTTTACTGAGCTTTATGTGACTTTGATGTGGAGAACAACATTCAAATTAGCTCGCGGAACACAATTATTTAATTCCTTGAAGAGGATTCATGTTTTATAGCAGCTGAGTACAAGGAATGTAAATAACGTCCGGTTCTTTGATTTGAAACTGCCGGGAGGGCGAATGAATAAATAGCAATGAGATGTTGCCCGGTTTATCCTATTTATCCTTTTGTTTCAGCCTGACTCTAGCCAACAATTGAACTCCAATCCTCAGCCTGGCTCAGGGTCTCTGCACTGTTTTTATTGTTCACCTCATCCTTTTGTCCTTGAGCTCGAAGTGGCCTTGATGACGAGATGGCCATTCAAAACCAGCAAATCATTTCATTCTCTGAGGAGGAGTCAATTTTATATGAATCAAACCTGGAACAAATCACAGGTAGAACACGCCGCTTTGACATATAATGAGTGGAAATCATATAGTGAGGTAAACAGTTATTCAACCAAGTCAATTAGGCTTTAATTCCTGTCTGTTAATAAAACAAAGAACACATTGCTCACATTATATTTAATGAAGATAAACAGACTAGTGTTCATATCATTTAGATACTACCGGTATTCGAGTTTTTAGTAATTTATTTATTTATTTATTTTGCATTTTGTTATATCTTTTTGATATTTTTTTTAATTAAAGTTTCAGTTGTAGTTATTTTAGGACATAAAATTAAACAAATTTAAGTTTAAATTTAAATTTTGAATATTTTATTTTAGTAAATGTTGCAGCAGTTTCAGTAGATGGTCACTCAATTTATAACAATTATGATAAGAATAACTTTATTGCATATAGCGATTTTGAAAGTTTATATATGAAGAGTTCAGATGCAAAAGCCTCTAAATGCCATTTGAAATTTTCTTCTTTAATGATGATTTTTATCAAACTTGTATATTTAAGTTCAGTAATATTATGATGATTTTTATCAAACTTGTATATTTAAGTTCAGTAATATTACTAAACTTAAATATACAAGTTTGATAAAAATCATCATTAAAGAAGAAAATTTCAAATGGCATTTAGAGGCTTTTGCATCTGAACTCTTCATATATAGCCTATATAGTGTATATATAGTATATACACTATATTTTTTTTAACTATGCCCATCCTATAGAAAAAAAAATCTTTTTATGTTACATTATTTAAATAAATAAATATATGAATATATATGTAGTAACTTATGGCTGTTGTGTTGTTTCTAGTCTCCAGTCTTCTAATCCACATAATCTTTTATTTCTTACCACATGTACAGTATATGCAAACCAATGCTATCATTATAATTATAAGAGTTAATGTTTTAACCAATGGATTTCAATGGAAAATAAAGCTCGCCATTGTGGAAGTCAAGCATTGATCTCAGTCTTTTTAGTGAATATTCGCAGATGACGTGCAGCTTTGATTTTTCCAGTGTAGACAGCCTGAAAACAGTTACGATGCGTCATCAGACATGTCCAGTCTGGACACAGCATACGTTTTCTTTTCTTTAGCAGGGCTTGTCTGTAAGATTGATCTACTTCAATCAGCAGACACAAAGAGAGAAAGCGACACTGGCTGGATGAGTGTTTCTCTCTGCGTGTCAGTTCTATCTTTTATTCATTTGTCCACTTATTCAATCAGATCTTCATTATGACACATGCCTCCCGTGGTCAGGGGTCACTTTGACTCTGGGGACCATGCGGTTCACCCCACCCATGAGTGATGCTCAAGTCATACGGCTTCAGAAAGGGGGTCGTCAGCCTACAGGGACCCAGAGTCCTCCAGAACAAAGAGGCTAGACAAACACGATCTGCAGACAAACGCATAGGGCCAGACTCAAATGACCTCATGCACAGCCTGTTCAGTTCAAAGTATGAAGACAAAGACGTTTAGATTCACTTTGAGGGACGCGGTGATGGATGATGTCAGTTCGTTTAACTGGAAAAACAATCCAAGATAAAATGAAAATCGTAATGACCCTTATGTTGGTTTTCCATGAACTCAATTAAAGTTTATCTTTTATATGAATCTCAGAATGCAAAAATGATTTATAAAGGAATAAATCAATAATTATATAACAAAAAATACTGCTATTAAAATTAGGACATAAAAAACAAAAAAACATTTGAGATGCTCCAGATGCTAAAATATCTCTGAATACCTCTAAATTTCATGAGTGAAATGATTACAGAGTCATCTCTGAAACATGTATTGGAGTAGGTGGTGTAGTGCTGAGCTGTTTGGTGACATGTTTCTGTGTTTTGTTTACGCGCTGCTAAATGCATAAAATTCAGACTAATTAATTTGCGTGTCAGACAGAGCAGTCATTAGGTATGCAAATACCTGCATGTCCTGGTTAAGGGAAAAATGTGAGAGTCAGAGATAAGGAGCCTTTTTTTTGGTGAAGCAATTTCATACTGCAGAAGGATAACTGTAAAACTAGAGGGCAGGGAAAGCTACAGTATGTGTCATAAAGCTAGCATCGCATGAGCAAGAGGAATATTTGAGGCAAAGATTAAACACTTTTAAAGGTGACACATAAGCCTACTCCAAAAATTACTTGACTTGGTAATGCTGTTATCTTTTACAGTGGAAAATAAAGGCGTAAATCTCTAACGAAACATCATGCAACTCACACAAGCAATGGTGACCATAAGAACATTTTTATAAAATCGCCATATAATGTTACACAAAATGCCCAATAAACCACACTTAAAATGTATTTTAAATGACAAAATAAGCAAAATAAGCAATGTTATAAAGAATACGATTCTAGGTGGAGGTTTTAAGGTTTGGGCTAAGAGTGCGCGTATGTGTTTTTGTGTGATAGTGCAGGGTTTGCCCTTGAGATCAGGGAGTGTGTCTTTGAGAACGCATCCGCTGGCACTGAGAACGGCATGGCTGGTGAGGAAGGTGGCACCGTTCGTTTCCTGGCAGCTCTTTGCTTCTGTCCATAATGATGTTTAGGGCTATGTGCTCGCCAGTGCCAAAAATCTGTTCTATACCATTTGTTGAGGTCTCTTGACGATACCATCATGAAGGAAAATGAAACCTGGAGCCGCTAGAAGTACGACAACGGGAGGAAATGGGACGGGAGGATCAGTGGTCAGATGGTAAGCAGGGAAAGCAAACCATTAAAGACAGCCAGCTTTCTGATCTGGAAACAGTATTTCTGGTGGGCATAAATTTGCTCTGATGCTTTGGGTTTGTGGGGGTTTAATTATGCTTCAGATGACACAGACATAAATAATCATACACAGTTTCTCTGGATGTTTTACAATCTTTATGAGATGCAATGTGTCAAAATATGAAGTGTGAAATACAGCACGAGACGAGAAGAGACCATCGGATGAGATGAGACTATATGATACGAGACAACACGAGATGAGTCCTAACGAGAAGACATCATCAGATGAGATGAGATGATACAATACGAGAGGAAATGTGACGAGAAGACATCATGAGATGAGACGAGATGAGACGAGAAGAAACCATACTAAACGAGACATGACGAGAAGACATCATAAGATAAGATAAGACGATATGATACAAGATGTGACGAGAAGACATCATGAGATGAGATTGAGACGATACGATACGAGAGGAAATGTGACGAGAAGACATCATGAGATGAGACGAGATGAGACGAGAAGAAACCATACTAAACGAGACATGACGAGAAGACATCATAAGATAAGATAAGACGATATGATACAAGATGTGACGAGAAGACATCATGAGATGAGATTGAGACGATACGATACGAGATGTGACGAAAAGACATCATGAGATGAGACGATACAAGATGTGATGAGAAGTCATCATCAGATGACATGAGATGAGACAAGATGAAACAAAATACGAGACATGACGAGAAGACATCATGAGATTACAAGACATCATGAGATGAGATTGAGACGATACGTTACGATATGAGATCATCATCAGATGACATAGGATGAGACAAGACGAAACAAAATACGAGACATGACGAGAAGGCATCATGAGATGAGACGAGATGAGACGAGACGAAACAATACAATACGAGACATGATGAGAAGACATCAAGACGATACAATACAAGATGTGACGAGAAGACATCATGTGATGAGATTGAGACGATACGATACGAGATGTGACGAAAAGACATCATGAGATGAGACGATACAAGATGTGACGAGAAGTCATCTTCAGATGACAAGAGATGAGACAAGACGAAACAAAATACGAGACATGACGAGAAGACATCATGAGATGAGACGAGATGAGACGAGAAGAAACCATACAAAACGAGACATGACGAGAAGACATCATAAGATAAGACGATATGATACAAGATGTGACATCATGACATCATGAGATGAGATTGAGACAATACGCTATGATACGAGACGTGACGAGAAGTTATCATCGTATATGACATGAGATGAGACAAGACGAAACAAAATACGAGACATGACGAGAAGACATCATGAGATGAGATGATGCAAGATGCTACAAGACATCATGAGATGAGATTGAGACGATACGTTACGTTACGATATGAGATGTGACGAAAAGACATCATCAGATGACATGAGACGAGACAAGACGAAACAAAATACGAGACATGACGAGAAGACATCATGAGATGAGACGAGATGAGACAAGACGAAACAATACAATACAAGGCATGACGAGAAGACATCATAAGATAAGACGATACAATACAAGATGTGACGAGAAGACATCATGATATGAGATTGAGATGATACTGTACGTTACGATACGAGATGTGACGAGAAGTCATCATCAGATGACATGAGATGAGACAAGACGAAACAAAATACGAGACATGACGAGAAGACATCATGAGATGAGACGAGATGAGACGAGACGAAACAATACAATACAAGACATGACGAGAAGACATAATACAGTAAGATAAGATAAGACGATACAATACAAGATGTGACGAGAAGACATCATGAGATGAGATTGAGACGATACGATATGAGATGTGACGAAAAGACATCATGAGATGAGACGATACAAGATGTGACGAGAAGACATCACTTCTTGTACTTTTGGTGAAAAATAAATGTAGCGAAGCTGAATACTTTATTTTTATTCTACTCAGGTAAGAGTAAAAGTAGCACAAAAACGAAAAATCTACTCAAGTACTGTAACGAAAGTATTTGTAATTATTTACTTTCCACCTCTGGATGAAACGAGGAGAGATGAGACGAGATTTGATGAGAAGACATCATGAGATGACACGATGATACGAGACAAGACAAGAAGACAGGAGAAAAAACAAAGAGTAAAGATTCCAGAATAAAATAAAAGAGATCCAACGACAGACTCGCCAAGAAGCCAACAAATGAAAATGGTTAGAGAAGCGAAAGTGTGAGATGAGACGAGAACAGATCAAATAAAACCAATAAAATCAGATGAGATGAGACAAGAAAATTACAATGGTCAGCCGCACGGAGCAGGAGCGAGGGCCGTGATGAGGAGCAATGAGGAAGGCAGGACGCAGGAAGCAAGAGCAGCAAAGAAAGTTCAGTTTGTTACTAAAGCAATTTGAAGACAGATTTGGCCGGCAGATGGTTGGCAGCGCTGTGTTTGTTAAACCAACTGGTCGGGTACATTAGGATGTCGGGGAGCAGCATGCATTGAGTCTCCATTTAGAACAGCCACACAAGGGGGAGGGGAAGAGGGGGTGCCGGCCTGGCAAGCTGGTCAGGAAATAACGGGAGCGGTCGCAGAGCGGCCGGGGGAAAAGTTAATTAGCCCACGCATTGCCCGCAGTCTCACACACAGACACACACACTCTATAATGAGACTCAGGTATGTTTGACTCCTCACACAGATAGAAAGACCTAGAAAATACTGCTCCAATCACCTCGGCCCCCTTCCACATCCGATTTATTCCTGTCAATCTACTGCAGTCTGATCTGGCCCAGCGTTTCTCTCGCTCGATGTGTTTCTTTTGCTTTCTCTGTCTGTTCATGTATTCGTCAAAAACATTGGCATGGGCCCCTTGATGGCAAAATACTGTGGCATCGGAAAGCCTGTGTTATTGTCATTGACAAAAAAATTTAATTATGAAACACATTGGCAACAAACTGAAAAAAGTTTAAGATGAAGCACTAAATTTACTAGCTGGAAAATAAAAATTAACTAAAACGAAACTGAAATTAATTAATTAATTTATAAATTAATTAATAGGGCTGTCTAACAATTAATCGCATCCAAAATAAAAGTTTTTGTTTACATAATATATGTGGGTGCACTGTGCACTATTTATTTTGTATATATTTAAATATACACATGCATGTATATTTAAGAAGAAAATATTATTTATATATAAAATATTTAAATATATATATATATATATATATACACAATATAAATTATATATACTGTAAATCTATATACAGTATATACATGAAAATATTTCTCAAATATATACAAGCAAGTGTGTGTATTTATATATATATATATATATATATATATATATATATATATAAAATCATACACAGTGCACCCACATATATTATGTAAACACAAACTTTTATTTTGGATGCGATTAATCATGATTAATCGTTTGACAGCCCTATTAATTAACAGTAAATAGTAATATAAAAAAATTAAATTAAAATAAACCTGAGAATATAAAAGATTAAAGCTAATTCATAATTTTAATAAAAACTATGATAATACTTAGAACTAAAATAAAACTGTGACAAACTAGCGAACTGTGTGAAATTCTAAAGCACATGTTGTCTACAATAATGTGTTTATTATTGACTCAAACAATAAAAATGCTACCTATCATAAAGAAAACCATTTTTGTTTCATCAGAAGTACTGTACAACTTATTTTTTTACTATAAAGCAGTGTCTCCAGTATGTTCATGTTTTCACAAGCAGATGTCTGACCTCGGCAGACTGAACAGGAGAAATGAACCAGAAAACATTTCCAAAATGAATGATGTAGATTTAGCAAATATTTCCGCTGTTTTGAACTCCCAAAACAAACTCCAAACAAATTCGTTTTGACTTGATTTTATTCGAAATGACGTCATCAGTTAGTTCTTTGATTTCGCTTCAAGTATTTTGGGGCCTTTATTGTGCTTTTTGGGAGCTTGGCACACTCAACCTTTTTTTTTTTTTACCTTATATTGAAAAGAGTGGCTCAAGCATTCTTAAAAAAAATCCACATTTTGTGTTCCCTGTAACATGCAAGTTTGGAATGACGTGAGGGTGAGTAAATAATGACAGAATTGTAATTTTTTGACTGTTCCTTTAAAAATCAATTAGCCATCCTTGGAAGGCCACACAATGAAAGTAGAAAAGCACCACAAACTCCCACTTCTGATACACCTCCTCCCTCGTAATTACAGCCCACATTATCCATGGGAGACTGGTGGTGAAGGTGCGACTGGGCTTTTACTGCGCCAGCGTGTAATAGAGTGAGGCTGCAGTCGCTAATTAAGGCCATTGTGATTTCTTGCAGACATTGATGGGGAGCTGTAATTGGTGGAGTGCAGTCAATCTCCTGGATTTTGCTCAGGGCGCACGGAGACTAGGTAAACCACAGATGTGGAGACCTCGGAGGGGAAAAACCTGTCTTTTGTTAGCCCTTAATTGAGATGCTAATAGATGGGAACATGCCACACCAAGTTCTTGAGACGTGAGGACAGAGAGAAGGTGAGAGAGAGTAAATGAGCACAAAGGCAGGGGGTGGATGGATGGAGCTCTACCCCCTGTAGATAAGACACAGTGCCCCCTTGTGGTTACTCATACTAGCATTGTAGCTAGCATTATTATGATGCTACCATCTCTGCCAATTAACAGCCCATAAACGAAACAGGAAGGGCAAAGCCAGAATATTCAATATCGAACAATCTCGCTGTGATCGATAAGAGCATCTCCTTCCTTTAAACCCTGAGTGATCCTCACTCTCTGCAGTAATACAGTCTGCTCTTGAAGCAAAGTGCTGTTAGCTTATGACATTCATGTTTTGCCTTGAGAATCAGCCGAAAGATGATCTGAACAAGGACGCTAGGGCAGGTCAGTGGGGTAAAAGTGTGTTGTTGTCAGCTAAAATGAGGGCAGATGGATTTGGTGGGATTCCGCAGCTAAAATAATACAAGGCTCCAGTGCAGCCAGATTTGCAGATCTGCTAAGCTAAGTAAGGAAAATAAACTTGTGTTCTCATTTTGGCACTGGTCTATTATTAATATTCTTCGCTTTGAACTTTTTTTTCCCTATGGTGAAACTCAATGAACATTGCATGCGTGAAGGGGCTGTGGCTAATTGCATTTTTGTGTAATTATGGGATGGATGGAATTGATGGTTGCTTAGCAACTAGCGGTTAAATTCACAATATTCAAAAATGTCAGCCGCACAACACCGTTTGAGCTAAAGACTTCAAATATTACACAAGAGTCACTCTTCTCAAGGGGAACAAATCTGCCCCAAGGACGTACATTTCTGCATGAAATTTTCTGTTAGTACTGTATATTTTAAAATCGTCTTCTTAGGAAGCACTCGTCATCTTTAGACATGGTTTTTGAAACATGCCATTATAGTAGGGTAGGAAGTTCACCTGCACCCGAAATATATATTTTTTTTAACCTAGTTTTTTGTAATCCTCAAGGTGTCTAGAAATTTACCCACAATCTACCCCATTTTCTCTTCGTCTTTGCATGAGGAATTGATAGATATGAGTATTGTCTTGATTAGATGATGTATAGTGCATAAAAACTCAAATAAACACCAAAAAATGTCAAAAAATGGTGACATTGGATCACTGGAACTCCTCCCCCATGGACCCTTCTGATATATGTTTTCTAACTTTTAATGTAACTTTTTTTTTTTTATTAATGCAACTCTATAGACTTCAAGAATACTCAATAAACTGGTCTTAACATCATATCAGGATTAGATGAAAGTCACCCACACATAATACTCTAACTCAATACAATAATTTTTTTTTTCTTCAATTCTAAACCTGATGTCAATAAGTCCATTTCATATAGCCTACTTCTTTACACCTACACGCTTCTGCTAATTGCTACTTGCAGCTGTATTTGATTGATTGTTTTTGGTGGAAACCAAAATGGCCGACAAGTTCACGACTTAAAATAGCTTAACATAATGTGTAAAATTGTACACTGTGCCAAGTCTCCATCTGCACACACTACGACGTTCTTACTGGAGTGATGGAAAACATTCAATAAAGAATGACAATTTTTCTCCTCAGGCAACATGCTAAAACCTTAAGAAGCTAATGTCACAAGTGGGCCGCTCTATTAAACGGCTGCCTTTTCCAGTTAAAAAAGGAGATTTTTACATTTCCGCATGAACATTCCCTCATGCAGTAAGTGTTAGTGATCTGTATTTGGTGCAAAATTAAAACATTTTAAGATATGTTGGGATAATTATGCCTTCAGAAAGGTAACAGGGTTAACAGTTTTAGATGAATTTGACATTACAACCCATGTGCAACTACAACATGCTTTTTAGAAATAGAATAAATAATATTTATACAAATATCCACTTTTATCCACAATATCCACTCCACAACAGCAGCCTTGATGAGAATAAGCGACTTCTTTCAAAAACATTAAAAATCTTACCGACCCACAACTTTTAAGTAAAAGAGTAAAAGCTGACGTTAGCTATTTCTTGTAAAGTAATGTTACACTGAGTGAAAACCAGCACTGTTGCCCCACAACAGATACAGTAAAAATCCCTCCAAATTCCCAACACCCCTCACACGAACACCAGGCGCTATAATCCTAAAATCCATCAAATCTTCCCTTACACAACACAGACGGGCCCCCAACCCAAGATCTGAGTCCCTCATCCCAACCAAGCTGACACCCCCCAACGCCCCCAGGTCTTCCTGATTTCTCCCTCTCCTGTCCCTCACTCATAATGGACCCAGCTGCCAGTCAGACCAGGCTTTATTAACCCCTTGTCTTCTGACACTCATTTCATTGTGGCTAGGGGTCAACAGCTGATTAGAACACCGGTGAGGCGGCACTCTACAGACGACCTTCGACCCCCGGCAGCCTCTCCGTTTGGGCAGCGGGCCAATAGGAGGCAGCGCGGCCTCCCTTGTTGCCATGGAGACAGGGCCTGCCGAAGCGCAGATGGCTCAGCAGGGGGTGGAGTGGGTGGAGAGAGAAAGACAGGAGACAATGGAGGATGGAGTGAATAAGTGAGAGAGAAAAAGGGGAAATGCAGTTAGCAGGATGGCCGGTAGAAGGAGCGTTCGAGTTTGCCGGCGTCTCAGAAAAGGAACACAATGAGAAATGCAGAGCCTCGTGCAGCTAAAAGCTTCTTTGACAGCATGCAGCGTTCAAACTCCTGTCTTATTCACCTGACCAGCTAAAAGAGAGCCTCTCCTGTGGGACACACTTGATTTAACCCTCGTGCATGTTCTGTTGAGATTGCCTTTATTGGCTATATGTTCAGAGTGGTTTATGTCTAAACATAAAACGCTTAATAGTAATTGAAATTAACCTCTTTTTTCCATTCAAACAGACTACTAGAAATGTCACTGTTAACCATTGTAGTAATGTTGATTATTTTTGGGGTCAATTTGAGCACAGCAAACCCACATTGCAAAAAAAATAAAAAATAAAAATACAATAAAGCAAATCCAATTTAACAATGACTTTTACACCATGGGTTGTCAAACGATTAATCGTGATTAATTGCATCCAAAATAAAAGTGTTTACATAATATATGTGGGTGCACTGTGTATAATTATAAATATATATATATATATATATATATATATATAAATACACACATCTGCTTGCAGATTTTTAAGAAATATTTTCATGTATATACTGAATATAGATTTATATATAATTTATATTACATATAAATATCAATATTTTATATATAAACATTTTTTTTCTTAAATATACATGTATGTGTGTGTATTTATATATATATATATATATACAAAATAATTATACACAGTGCACCCACATATATTATGTAAACACAAACTTTTATTTTCGATGCGATTAATCGCGATTAATCGGTTGACAGCCCTATTTTACACATATATATATATATTTTAGTTAATAAAAAGTCTTTTTGAACATGCTAAACAAAAAGGGTTAATAAATGATGCACCATTAAAACGCAACACTACAGTATCTTAGTAAATTCGGATGAACTGCTGCAAAATCCCTTTTCTATGAACCTGAAAACGCTCCATTTTCCAAGGACAAAAAAACATACCCTATTTTTTCTTCATACCCTATTTTATGAAACAGAAGTATTTTAGAGGGTTATAGAGTGACTCCTTTCCACTCACTAATAAAACCCTTGACCATGAAATTTCAGGACGAGAAAACAAAGCAATTAACATTGGAAGATTCTCCTAAGCAAAAGGCTGCTCTGTCTGAGTAAAGAAGGCTTTTACAAAAGGCTTTTACAAAACAGAATAAAAACATTAAGGCCATCATTATTTTATTGTGAAAATTCATCCGCTAGCAAATATAGTTTTTGACATAATATAATATATATAATAAGGTTATAATAAGGTATAATAAGGTTAGGTGACCTCTATGGGATAAAGCGCTACAACCAATTAGCATTTAAGAACAAAGTTGTTTTTTGTGATTTGAAACTGAACAGAAAGTCAGATACCAATGGTGCAGGCCATTGCTGGAGCCAGCGCTCCATGAAAAAAACAAATTGCACCCTTATGCTTTTCCCACTTGGGAGGCCTGCATCCCCTACTCTCATCCCCAGGGTCCCAATACTACAACTGCTGCCTGTAAGAATGACTGTGTGTGTTAGAAAAGAGAAACGTTTCCTTCATTCGGTCACTTCAGTGGGCAGGACTCAACAGTATTGATGGTCTGATTTTCAGCCATTTTTCTAGAACTTTAAAAAGAAATTTGATTATCAATTATCTTTTCCTGTGGTTTGGTATCTCAGCAACAGCTATATACAGTATATAAACTGTGTATTTAAAATACATTTTAATACATAAAAATTCATATATAAAATTTATATTACTTTTCAAAATACACCTGCCACTTTCTAGAAGACATCAAATCCAGTCTTGATGGTGGAGGTGTGGTAGGGGCAAACTTTCTAGATTTGAGAAAGGCCTTCGACACAGTTAATCACCAACTTCTCATCAGCAAACTATCTGTTTTTTCTCAATCTTAATGATAGACAACAATGTGTTAAGGTTGACGACACAAAATCACCCTTAAGACCGTGCAACATGGGAGTGCCACAAGGTTCCATTCTGGGCCCCCTGCTTTTACATTATACATAAATGATCTGAAAACTGAGTGTAAGAGTAAAATGTATTATACGGTGCTATTTGCACGTGGGAAAACTGTGGATGAAGTCACTCAAAAACTGACCAAAGAGATCAAGAAAGTTCATCTTTTGTAGGGTGTGGTGATGGCGCAGTGGATAAGACACATGCCTTTGGTGTGAGAGACCTAGGTTCGAATCCACTGCGAGACACCAATGTGTCCCTGAGCAAGACACTTAAAGGGTTAGTTCACCCAAAAATGAAAATTAAGTCATTAATTACTCACCCCCATGCTGTACCAACCCCGTAAGACCTTCGTTCGTCTTCGGAACACAAATGAATTTTTGATTAAATTTGAGAGCTGTATAACTACCACATTGGCTCCTAAAGGACTGCCTCTTGACGGCCCAGAAAGTCAATGAAGAAAATGTTTAAATATCCCAAGTGACTACCGTGGCTCAACTATATGTTTATCAAGCGACGCGAATACTTTTTGTGCGAAAAAACAAACAAAAATAACGAGTTTATTCGACTATTTCTTTTCTTCCTTGTAGGCCAGAACGAAAATTCCTTAGATTTCCACGACGCATGCGCGAGATTTGCGATCTGCTCACACCAGCCTTCACTACTTCAGATCGCAATTCTCGCGCATGCGTCGTGGAAATCTATAAGGAAGTCTCGTTCTGGCCTACAAGGAAGAAAATAAATAGTCGAATAAACTCGTTATTTTTGTTTGTTTTTTCGCACAAAAAGTATTCGCGTCGCTTGATAAACATATAGTTGAGCCACGGTAGTCACTTGGGATATTTAAACATTTTCTTCATTGACTTTTTGGGCCGTCAAGAGGCAGTCCCTTAGGAGCCTATGTGGTAGTTATACAGCTCTCAAATTTAATCAAAAATTTCTTCATTTGTGTTCCGAAGACGAACGAAGGTCTTACGGGGTTGGTACAGCATGGGGGTGAGTAATTAATGACTTAATTTTCATTTTTGGGTGAACTAACCCTTTAACCCCTAGTTCCTCCAGAGGCGTGCGACCTCTGACATATATAGCAATTGTAAGTCGCTTTGGATAAAAGCGTCAGCTAAATGAATAAATGTAAGTTTCTTTGTGGCTGAAAAACTCATGCCTCACCTTAAATCTAGATAAGACTGTTTCAATGTTTTTTTACAAATCGTTATCCACAAGTTTCCGAGGGGCGCTCCTGTAAAAAATAAAGTGGGTGAAACTTCCGGTGAGGCGGCGGAAGTAGCATTCCAATGGTATTTTGTGTGTTAGCGAAGAGGCTAGCTGTTTTTCGGAGAATTATTTTACTATTTAAAGACGCAAATCTTTATGAGAGATGTCGTTACGGAGCTCAGGGACAACATGTGCTGCTCGCGGTTGTATGTATAACCGGACTAAACTAGTTCAGTGGCTTAAACGTGATTGTTTTGAACATAAGCTGAAAACGAAATCAGAGTGATCCTGCCAACGACTGTAGTTTCCATCACCTCCCAAAAGACGACGAATCTTCCTGTGTACATTTGTTTAAATTCTTAATATTCTATAAACTCTATCAGCATGTGATTGGCTGTTCTCTACTGATGTTACACCTAAACTCAGGATCAAAGCCTGTGTTGACAGAATACCAAATGTGCCAGTTAATGTATTCAATCAGCACATTCATTTATAATTTTGAATAAACTCCAAAGCACAATGACTAAGTGTGTATTTTTTATTTTAATTGTTTGTCAGCTCGCACAACTGTCTGTCACCATGCCTTGATGAGTATTGATTATTAATAATGTTATTATAATACTCCCAATCAACGACTGCGGAGGGTAAAGGTACTGTTATTTCACCCTTTTGAATTTCGTTGAGGTTGTGTTCCCACATCGTTAGCTAGTTTGGATCGCTATAACTTGAATGACTGTCAACTGTTGAATGAACGAGTGTCAAGCATGTCAAATCGCCCTTTGTTTACTTCCAACCGGAAGTCGCGCCCACTTTTGACGCAAGGCCTCATGGGGCGTAGGAAACTTGTGGATAAAATACAAAATTGTCCAAAGATCTTAATTGATGGACAAATCATTTCAAATCATGTCGGTTACCTGATCAAAACATTTAGGTATTCATATTGGAATCAAATTCAGGCTGGAATCAAATTATGCCTTTAAAATAAGCATTTTGATTATGAGCAGTGAGGACCTGTTCATGTGCGAGTGTGTCAGTAGACATCAGTGTCCAGTGAGATCCATCCTTCCTCAAGAATTAGTTGCTGAGATACCAAATGTACCATATCACGGGAAAAGATATTGGATATTGTGTTCAGAATTTGTTGAAAATGGAGTGCTCAGCAAGAGCGAAGAGTGACTACGCTGTTCATTTGGGCTCTTTTGATGTGGAAAAGAGAGACTGCAGAAACCTTTGGTATCAGCACAAAGGCAGCTGAGATCTGATGTGATGTGTGAAGAGAGCAAGAGAGAACACTGGGATGATGAGACAGTCAAGGTTATCTCGTCAATAGTCATGACACCATCCGTAATGTGTCCGAGCGTGAATACTGGCTCGCTGCTAATTTCATTTCAGACAGTAAACTGATCTAAGGGAATGAGAAGGAAAACGGGCCAAAAAACAAAGTATGATCATACACACGGGGAAGGGGGAGGGAGAAGGGTTTTGAAGGAAGAAAATGAGACTACAGGGGTACGGTAGGGAAGATTAGAGCTTGCAAGAACCACAGTCAGTTCCTCTGCTTCTATTGTTCCAACAAGCTCCGCTTCGACGGAAAGGGTGGGGTTGTTAGCATGAACCACATGCAGGTTTGTAATGCATTGCACCACCGAGAGCAAGAAACCTCAATTTTCGGCTCGGCGACAGAGCCGTTCTGCAATTAGAGAAAAATATATGCATAATGCAGATGGCAGCATTCGCACTCAGCGCCGAAAGGCTTTGAACCTCCTCATGCACGGATTTGAAGTCTCCTTTCTCCAAGCTGTCTAACAATACAAAGAGAATTACTATTTCATGTATTATACTTCCCTGCTTTGCAGAAAACCCGTTTCATCTGCTACGGATTCACAGGTTATCAAACAGTGCAAGAATTGTTGAGGGATGTAATCCTAAACACCTGTCCCTCCTTACCATCCACTCGGGGACCAGGGATGTTAACATTCCATTAGATGCGGGTAACATCGATATGAGCAGCTTTTGTTTTTTATAGCAGGTCTGCTCTGATAGGGTCGTGGACAGAAGGAAAATACTAAGCCTGTTGCCTAAAAATGTTGTGTGAAAGTGAAGAAATGAACACTATCACATATTAATACTCCAATCCTCAAGAACAAAAACAAAAAAATATTTATATATGTATATAGAATACATATATTATATTCATAGCTACATATTCTACATAGCTTTATATTCTATATATATATATGTGTGTGTGTGTGTGTGTGTTGTATATTATATGTCTAACAAATATATTATAAATAACATTACAAATAATCAATTAATACGGTAAAACATAGAATTAATAGAGATGTATTTATTATTAAATCGAAGAGTGCTGAGATCCTAAAAACAATACCGTCAATAATATTTTCAAGATAGACTTTTGATAGATAAATATTCCTCAAGATATTAAAACAAAAATACTGCAGTCTTTGTTAGTCTTCAGAAATCATTATATTATGCTGATTTGCTGCTCAAGAAACATTGTTGAAAACACTTGTGCCACTGTTCCTCCATCATTGAGTTTAAAGGTCACTTAAAAACGTACTTTTTTGCATTAGCATTTGACTGTCCATGAGTATGTGTTGATGTAATAGGTTTTTGGAAATAGGTCATGGAAATGCGTAAAATTTGTCCATGGTGTGTCCATAATTTGTCCATAACCTGATTGTCGAGGAGTACGTATTGGTGTAATTGGTTTTTATTGAGAGGTTGAGATGTCCATAGAAAGGCGTGGAATTTAACTGTGATTCACTGATTTTTATCCTCTGTACAGCATGTTATGTACAGTTTATTTTATTTTATCTTATGTACAGCACTTTGGTCAACTCCTGTTGTATTATTATGTGCTTTATAAATAAATTGAACCTTGAACCACTATATATATATATATATATATAATTTCAAGGACAATTTTGGCACTTGTCCAATGTCAAATCTTGATCCTGAAGCTAAACCAGTTGAGAACCACTAATCCACAAATTGTTGTGTTATCATAAAGATCACCCAAGGGTTATTAGTGGGGTCTTCATAAAGGGAGGGGAGAAATAGGAACAAGTTGTAGAGGGATACCTTCTGATATTCATCCTTGGAGCGCTCTGCCTCGGAGAGTTGTTCCTGTGTGTATGCGTAGATCGCTGATCGATAGGTCGTTCCAACATCGTTGCCCTGGCGCATTCCTATCATAGAAAAGGCAGCGATATGTCAGTGCTAAAAACAAGGGGACAGAGGATCTGTTCACAACACAAATGTACAATGTAAATTACATTTTTTGGGTGAATTACTCCTTTATGTAGCATGTGATTACAGTTTATAAAGTTATAAATATGGATACATTTCTTACAAACATGAATCGCGTAGCTTCAGGAGGCCTTCATTAACCCCTGGAGCAGTATGGATACATTTTATGATGGATGAATGCGCTTTTTTTGGCCCTTCACTCTCATTATAATGCTTGGAAGAGCCAGGATATGTTTTATATAACTCCGATTGTGTTTAGCTGAAAGAAAAAAAGTCATAAACACCTAGGATGGCTTGCGGGTGAGTAAATTATGGGATAATTTTCATTTTGAGTGAGCTAACCCTTTAAATGTAGACACATGAGAACTAAAGTAAGTCATGTATCCCTGATGTAATCATGCAGTGCAGCCACTCAGTACATCTTCTGTGGGTCCAAATTTAGCATCTATTAGTACTCTAGTCTCTCGAGAAACAAACTCCCAATCAACCAGATATGAAATCTTGGAAATAGTGCAATTTTTAATTAAAGCTCTGTTCTATCTGTTCTTGATCCAGATATGACTTCATAGATTTATAGCTGATTCTACAGCTGCGTCCTGAACAGATATTTTTGTTGGACGGGAAGAGTGCATTAACCATGCTGAAGAAACTGTGCTGTGAGTCTGTTATAGCTGTAACCCATTTTTTTTAATTACTTAAGAGTTTTTTATAAGATTTAGCAAGATTTTTATGTTCTTTAAAACAGAAGTTAAGAAAAACCATGATTTCACTGCGACCATTTACAAGTATGAGAACCAGATGAGTGTTAGTGATCAGCACAGACACAATCAGTACATTATACAGGCCATCTCGATGAGTCTGAACGTGATTGGATGGTCGAGACACTTTAATCTCTGATCTGAATTATCTAGATCATGATTGCAGCCACTCAAACTGTTCCCTCTCTTCTTTGTGAATTCATGAGCCTCTCGTACCTCACACGGCACTGGAACTTAAGACTGTATTAAGTTAAAGAACTGTTCTTTTTGCAGGTTTTTAAATGGTATTAAGTTCTTAGCCTTTCTTAAATTAACACTGCGCTAAACAAAAATGACTGTGTACTGGGTTTCAACTAATAATTGCCCTGTCTCAAATGTCACACTTCATGTGCACTTGTGGTATTGTGGACTTACAATGGCTGCCGCGTTCGCTTCCCAGTAAAAGGGTTAGTTCACCCAAAAATGAAAATGAAGTCATTAATTACTCACCCCCATGCTGTACCAACCCCGTAAGACCTTCGTTCGTCTTCGGAACACAAATGAAGAAATTTTTGATTAAATTTGAGAGCTGTATAACTACCACATAGGCTCCTAAGGGACTGCCTCTTGACGGCCCAAAAAGTCAATGAAGAAAATGTTTAAATATCCCAAGTGACTACCGTGGCTCAACTATATGTTTATCAAGCGACGCGAATACTTTTTGTGCGAAAAAACAAACAAAAATAACGAGTTTATTCGACTATTTCTTTTCTTCCTTGTAGGCCAGAACGAAAATTCCTTAGATTTCCACGACGCATGCGCGAGATTTGCGATCTGCTCACACCAGCCTTCACTACTTCAGATCGCAATTCTCGCGCATGCGTCGTGGAAATCTATAAGGAAGTCTCGTTCTGGCCTACAAGGAAGAAAATAAATAGTCGAATAAACTCGTTATTTTTGTTTGTTTTTTCGCACAAAAAGTATTCGCGTCGCTTGATAAACATATAGTTGAGCCACGGTAGTCACTTGGGATATTTAAACATTTTCTTCATTGACTTTTTGGGCCGTCAAGAGGCAGTCCCTTAGGAGCCTATGTGGTAGTTATACAGCTCTCAAATTTAATCAAAAATTTCTTCATTTGTGTTCCGAAGACGAACGAAGGTCTTACGGGGTTGGTACAGCATGGGGGTGAGTAATTAATGACTTAATTTTCATTTTTGGGTGAACTAACCCTTTAACCCCTAGTTCCTCCAGAGGCGTGCGACCTCTGACATATATAGCAATTGTAAGTCGCTTTGGATAAAAGCGTCAGCTAAATGAATAAATGTAAGTTTCTTTGTGGCTGAAAAACTCATGCCTCACCTTAAATCTAGATAAGACTGTTTCAATGTTTTTTTACAAATCGTTATCCACAAGTTTCCGAGGGGCGCTCCTGTAAAAAATAAAGTGGGTGAAACTTCCGGTGAGGCGGCGGAAGTAGCATTCCAATGGTATTTTGTGTGTTAGCGAAGAGGCTAGCTGTTTTTCGGAGAATTATTTTACTATTTAAAGACGCAAATCTTTATGAGAGATGTCGTTACGGAGCTCAGGGACAACATGTGCTGCTCGCGGTTGTATGTATAACCGGACTAAACTAGTTCAGTGGCTTAAACGTGATTGTTTTGAACATAAGCTGAAAACGAAATCAGAGTGATCCTGCCAACGACTGTAGTTTCCATCACCTCCCAAAAGACGACGAATCTTCCTGTGTACATTTGTTTAAATTCTTAATATTCTATAAACTCTATCAGCATGTGATTGGCTGTTCTCTACTGATGTTACACCTAAACTCAGGATCAAAGCCTGTGTTGACAGAATACCAAATGTGCCAGTTAATGTATTCAATCAGCACATTCATTTATAATTTTGAATAAACTCCAAAGCACAATGACTAAGTGTGTATTTTTTATTTTAATTGTTTGTCAGCTCGCACAACTGTCTGTCACCATGCCTTGATGAGTATTGATTATTAATAATGTTATTATAATACTCCCAATCAACGACTGCGGAGGGTAAAGGTACTGTTATTTCACCCTTTTGAATTTCGTTGAGGTTGTGTTCCCACATCGTTAGCTAGTTTGGATCGCTATAACTTGAATGACTGTCAACTGTTGAATGAACGAGTGTCAAGCATGTCAAATCGCCCTTTGTTTACTTCCAACCGGAAGTCGCGCCCACTTTTGACGCAAGGCCTCATGGGGCGTAGGAAACTTGTGGATAAAATACAAAATTGTCCAAAGATCTTAATTGATGGACAAATCATTTCAAATCATGTCGGTTACCTGATCAAAACATTTAGGTATTCATATTGGAATCAAATTCAGGCTGGAATCAAATTATGCCTTTAAAATAAGCATTTTGATTATGAGCAGTGAGGACCTGTTCATGTGCGAGTGTGTCAGTAGACATCAGTGTCCAGTGAGATCCATCCTTCCTCAAGAATTAGTTGCTGAGATACCAAATGTACCATATCACGGGAAAAGATATTGGATATTGTGTTCAGAATTTGTTGAAAATGGAGTGCTCAGCAAGAGCGAAGAGTGACTACGCTGTTCATTTGGGCTCTTTTGATGTGGAAAAGAGAGACTGCAGAAACCTTTGGTATCAGCACAAAGGCAGCTGAGATCTGATGTGATGTGTGAAGAGAGCAAGAGAGAACACTGGGATGATGAGACAGTCAAGGTTATCTCGTCAATAGTCATGACACCATCCGTAATGTGTCCGAGCGTGAATACTGGCTCGCTGCTAATTTCATTTCAGACAGTAAACTGATCTAAGGGAATGAGAAGGAAAACGGGCCAAAAAACAAAGTATGATCATACACACGGGGAAGGGGGAGGGAGAAGGGTTTTGAAGGAAGAAAATGAGACTACAGGGGTACGGTAGGGAAGATTAGAGCTTGCAAGAACCACAGTCAGTTCCTCTGCTTCTATTGTTCCAACAAGCTCCGCTTCGACGGAAAGGGTGGGGTTGTTAGCATGAACCACATGCAGGTTTGTAATGCATTGCACCACCGAGAGCAAGAAACCTCAATTTTCGGCTCGGCGACAGAGCCGTTCTGCAATTAGAGAAAAATATATGCATAATGCAGATGGCAGCATTCGCACTCAGCGCCGAAAGGCTTTGAACCTCCTCATGCACGGATTTGAAGTCTCCTTTCTCCAAGCTGTCTAACAATACAAAGAGAATTACTATTTCATGTATTATACTTCCCTGCTTTGCAGAAAACCCGTTTCATCTGCTACGGATTCACAGGTTATCAAACAGTGCAAGAATTGTTGAGGGATGTAATCCTAAACACCTGTCCCTCCTTACCATCCACTCGGGGACCAGGGATGTTAACATTCCATTAGATGCGGGTAACATCGATATGAGCAGCTTTTGTTTTTTATAGCAGGTCTGCTCTGATAGGGTCGTGGACAGAAGGAAAATACTAAGCCTGTTGCCTAAAAATGTTGTGTGAAAGTGAAGAAATGAACACTATCACATATTAATACTCCAATCCTCAAGAACAAAAACAAAAAAATATTTATATATGTATATAGAATACATATATTATATTCATAGCTACATATTCTACATAGCTTTATATTCTATATATATATATGTGTGTGTGTGTGTGTGTGTTGTATATTATATGTCTAACAAATATATTATAAATAACATTACAAATAATCAATTAATACGGTAAAACATAGAATTAATAGAGATGTATTTATTATTAAATCGAAGAGTGCTGAGATCCTAAAAACAATACCGTCAATAATATTTTCAAGATAGACTTTTGATAGATAAATATTCCTCAAGATATTAAAACAAAAATACTGCAGTCTTTGTTAGTCTTCAGAAATCATTATATTATGCTGATTTGCTGCTCAAGAAACATTGTTGAAAACACTTGTGCCACTGTTCCTCCATCATTGAGTTTAAAGGTCACTTAAAAACGTACTTTTTTGCATTAGCATTTGACTGTCCATGAGTATGTGTTGATGTAATAGGTTTTTGGAAATAGGTCATGGAAATGCGTAAAATTTGTCCATGGTGTGTCCATAATTTGTCCATAACCTGATTGTCGAGGAGTACGTATTGGTGTAATTGGTTTTTATTGAGAGGTTGAGATGTCCATAGAAAGGCGTGGAATTTAACTGTGATTCACTGATTTTTATCCTCTGTACAGCATGTTATGTACAGTTTATTTTATTTTATCTTATGTACAGCACTTTGGTCAACTCCTGTTGTATTATTATGTGCTTTATAAATAAATTGAACCTTGAACCACTATATATATATATATATATATATATATAATTTCAAGGACAATTTTGGCACTTGTCCAATGTCAAATCTTGATCCTGAAGCTAAACCAGTTGAGAACCACTAATCCACAAATTGTTGTGTTATCATAAAGATCACCCAAGGGTTATTAGTGGGGTCTTCATAAAGGGAGGGGAGAAATAGGAACAAGTTGTAGAGGGATACCTTCTGATATTCATCCTTGGAGCGCTCTGCCTCGGAGAGTTGTTCCTGTGTGTATGCGTAGATCGCTGATCGATAGGTCGTTCCAACATCGTTGCCCTGGCGCATTCCTATCATAGAAAAGGCAGCGATATGTCAGTGCTAAAAACAAGGGGACAGAGGATCTGTTCACAACACAAATGTACAATGTAAATTACATTTTTTGGGTGAATTACTCCTTTATGTAGCATGTGATTACAGTTTATAAAGTTATAAATATGGATACATTTCTTACAAACATGAATCGCGTAGCTTCAGGAGGCCTTCATTAACCCCTGGAGCAGTATGGATACATTTTATGATGGATGAATGCGCTTTTTTTGGCCCTTCACTCTCATTATAATGCTTGGAAGAGCCAGGATATGTTTTATATAACTCCGATTGTGTTTAGCTGAAAGAAAAAAAGTCATAAACACCTAGGATGGCTTGCGGGTGAGTAAATTATGGGATAATTTTCATTTTGAGTGAGCTAACCCTTTAAATGTAGACACATGAGAACTAAAGTAAGTCATGTATCCCTGATGTAATCATGCAGTGCAGCCACTCAGTACATCTTCTGTGGGTCCAAATTTAGCATCTATTAGTACTCTAGTCTCTCGAGAAACAAACTCCCAATCAACCAGATATGAAATCTTGGAAATAGTGCAATTTTTAATTAAAGCTCTGTTCTATCTGTTCTTGATCCAGATATGACTTCATAGATTTATAGCTGATTCTACAGCTGCGTCCTGAACAGATATTTTTGTTGGACGGGAAGAGTGCATTAACCATGCTGAAGAAACTGTGCTGTGAGTCTGTTATAGCTGTAACCCATTTTTTTTAATTACTTAAGAGTTTTTTATAAGATTTAGCAAGATTTTTATGTTCTTTAAAACAGAAGTTAAGAAAAACCATGATTTCACTGCGACCATTTACAAGTATGAGAACCAGATGAGTGTTAGTGATCAGCACAGACACAATCAGTACATTATACAGGCCATCTCGATGAGTCTGAACGTGATTGGATGGTCGAGACACTTTAATCTCTGATCTGAATTATCTAGATCATGATTGCAGCCACTCAAACTGTTCCCTCTCTTCTTTGTGAATTCATGAGCCTCTCGTACCTCACACGGCACTGGAACTTAAGACTGTATTAAGTTAAAGAACTGTTCTTTTTGCAGGTTTTTAAATGGTATTAAGTTCTTAGCCTTTCTTAAATTAACACTGCGCTAAACAAAAATGACTGTGTACTGGGTTTCAACTAATAATTGCCCTGTCTCAAATGTCACACTTCATGTGCACTTGTGGTATTGTGGACTTACAATGGCTGCCGCGTTCGCTTCCCAGTAAAAGGGTTAGTTCACCCAAAAATGAAAATGAAGTCATTAATTACTCACCCCCATGCTGTACCAACCCCGTAAGACCTTCGTTCGTCTTCGGAACACAAATGAAGATATTTTCTACATAGGCTCATAAGGGATCGAAACTTGACGGCCCAGAAAGTCATTGAAGAAAATGTTTAAATATTCCATGTGACTACAGTGGCTCAACTATAAGTTTATCAAGCAACGAGAATACGTTTTGTGCGGAAATTAAAAAAAAAAAAAAAAACGACTTTATTTGACTATTTCTTTTCTTCCTTGTGGGCCTGAGACAAGAGTTCAAGAGATTTCCATGACGCATGTGCCAGAACTGAACCAGAAGTCTCTTGATATTATTTTGTGACAGAATGAAATGTTACCTTGTGTGGGATTGTGGCTTTCCCAGAATACCTTGAGCAACTGTGCAAAGTTGATTTTCTCAGGCTCATAGACCACACGAACCACCTCAGTGTGCCCTGTTTTACCTGCGTGAGGAAGAAGAGCAGAGGTGCGTAAACACCATTGCCGAAGTCACGGTACACACACATACACACTCAGGTTAAACAGAGATGGTCCCATTCCAGTGAGGTCATCAAGGGTCACTGATCTTGGCTTGACTGGCCGCGTCTCCAGCGGTAGGTTCAGGCCTCCATATTGATTAACTTTATGTGTCTTTTGACCGTGTCATAAAAGTACAAGGGCAGTCGATCTACCTGTGCTCATTGCATCAGCTGGGTGCTTTTCAATAAGCTGAAAAAGAAATGCAACCTGAAGGAGAAAGCCATAAAGAAAGAAAGAAAGAAAGAGAGTGTCCCAGAAGGACTCGTAAAAACAAGACATTTCTTTGAAATTACTCTTTGCGGGTAAGCAAGCTTGGAGGAGAAGCATCAAACAAACACAAGCACAATACATTACATACTCAACCTGATGATTATGCTCTCTTTAAGGCTGCTTTTAAACAACAGCACAGCCATTTGTAACATTCGAAAGGGAAGACGTCTTTAAAACAACTAGTGAGCAAAACTGCAAAGTGTTTTTGTTGTTGGTATTATCCTAAAGAAGCCATCAAAGTTTTATAAAAGTATTAAGACAATTACTTTCAAATTCAATAAGGTGAAAACACAATGGGGGGGCACTGCACCAGCTGATTGTGTTTATTTCCACTCGCTGTCTGCATTGTTTCACACTCTAATTCACACACACACAAAAAAATACTAAAAGGCAATAGCACACAAACACAAAATCTGTGTGAAACAATTTGCATGTCACAAGTGTTTGGTTCTTAGTGTCAGGTTATGTGTTTGCACTAAAAAATGTACAATGATTTGATATGAATACAGTTCAGTACTACTTTTGCACATTTAGTGCTTTGTTTGTTATATATATATATATATATATATATATATATATATACTGTATTTATATTCAGAACCTGAATTTATGAAAAACCTGAATATATATAAAAACCTGAATATATATATATATATATATATATATATATATACAGTATATATATTCTTACTGAACGATTCTTTTAAATTAATGAAATTCATGTGGTTTTTCTATGTGTGTATCTGTGTTTACATTCATTTCAGTGCATAAATAAACGTCCAAAAACAGGATTCAAAGTATTGTCTAGCTATTTTTATGACTATGTCTATATACTATGTTCGCACTATGAGCAACATGTTGCAAATTAATCAGAGAACATGAAACCACTGTGACTAGAACCCCAAAACTGAAAAACCATGGCCCTAATTCCATATCTCCCATCATTAATTTATTACCAAAGAAGTCTGCTTAATAATCTCTGGTTCAGTCTTATGGGGGGCCTTCCTCTACGTTATCTCCAGTAAATCTATATTGCTTTGATATTAAAAAAGTAATAAAGGACTAACCTGTGGGGTTATTTTCATTACCAGGCAAGACGACGGAGGGGTAGTAACATTATCAGAGCTGAGATATGGAAAACCAAAGCCGTGCCATTGGCCATACACCCAGGGCCGTCGCTTCAATTCACGTCTATACAATCAGCATTGTAATAATACATTTAGCGAGTCGGCGAGTCGCAATGTTCCCAGTTGTCCCTCTCTGATGACGGCCCTGCATATACCCTAAATTAAACAAAGGACCAAGTTGAAAGGTATTAAAACACTTTTGTTGTCTGGGAACTGCATTAACTTCAAAGAACAATGCCATGGATTCGCTCACGTCATGGTTATTATCGTTTACTAAACTAAAACTATGAAAAACATTTAAGCTGAAATAAAATAAAATATTAGTTGAAAAACTTAAACTAAATGCAAATTAGAATCATAGAATAATTAGCTTTTTAATAAAATTGCACCATCGGTGCTCAGTCTCAAACTAAAACTAAAACTGAACTAATTATAAATTAAACTTAAATAGGAATAAATAGAACAAATAATGACAAAAGCACATAACAAAATGACTAAAAATGTAACAAAAATTAACATAAAAGATCAAACAAAAAAAAAAAGCTAATTCAAAATATTACTATATATAAATTAAAGTAAAAAAACTAAAACAACACTGGCTTACACACTCAACATAAAATCAAATATTGCTTTTATTTTAACTTGAAATATAAAGAATGAATAGAAAAGAAACTTAAAAAGTATTTTGCTTGTTTTTTACACACTAATTATTGTTGTTTTGTTTTTGTCTTTCCTTTTTCCTTCATTCACAGTATTCATACACAAAATAAGCCAGTCTCGAACTAAAAAAATTATCTATCTATATATATATATATATATGTGTGTGTGTGTGTGTGTGTGTGTGTATACATAATGCATTATACATAAAGAATTTAAGTAAATTAAATTAAATTAAATTAAATTAAATTAAATTAAATTAAATTAAATTAAATTAAATTAAATTAAATTAAATTAAATTAAATTAAATTAAATTAAATTAAATTAAATTAAATTAAAGGGCAAACAAACTTTTATCTTCCCACCAAAGTCAAATTTTACAGTACTTTTATTAGGTGCTTGTTCATTTGGATACTGCAGTTTCATCTTCTCTGGCTATCCATCTATAATCTTTTTTTAGATAGAGAAATACACAGCAGTATAAAATGACTGCCACAGCAAAAGAAAGCTACATTTCAGCACTCGTTGTAACCTTTTGACAGTATGTTATGCAAATGTTCGTAGATTCAGCGATAAGACAATGGCGTTCTAATGGAGGCATAAGAGCCGGCAGCATTATCCTCCAACTGTGTTATGCATGTTGGTTTATGGAAGAGTAATGAACCCATTGAACCTGCTCCTATACTTCCCACTTCTCTCTTTACATTCATCCCTCCCTCCCTCTCAGCTTCTATTCCTCTCCCTCTGCTCAGCTTTCTTCCCTTCTTCATTTCCTCTTTGAAGCGTCTTGCCTATTTTTCTTCCCATCTCCCAGCTCCAATCCTTTTTCACAACCCCCATTTTTTTTTTGGTGAAATCCCCTCACCCACCCCCTCTTCGGGCTGTGTCATTCTAGACACAGTGAAGGTCAACCACAGGCGGCCATATTTGCTGCTGCTTGAGAATAGCATACATTCTAAGCAAAGCTGTGATGCAAGTACGTGTCAAGGGAAGTGCCTTCTACAGACTATCAATACAAGTGGGAGCAGTCAAAACTACAATCCACTGAAATTCAGAAATAATGGTTATGTGTGATACTGAAAGGCACAAGCACACAATCTATGGGCTACCGGCTGCTTCAGTTTTAGGGGTCATTCTATGAAACTGGTGCCTTTGAAACAATCAAATAAATAATTTGTTTAACTGATAATAAATAGGCACTATATATATATATATATATATATATATCAGTTCAAAGAATTCTGAAAAGATTTTTTTAAACTGATAATAAATAGGCACTATATATATATATATATATATATATATATATACATACAGTTCAAAGAATTCTGAAAAGATTTTTTTTTAAAATGCAAATCAGCATATTAGAATGATTTCTGTGGGATCATATGACACTGAAGACTGGATAACCTGGTAACGATTGCTGAAAGCTTTGACATCACAGGAATATATATACATACACACACACACACACACACACATATATATACTGTATATATATAAACTGCAAGAAAAACTGCAAGCTGACATCATCTATAGAGTTTATTTTTTACACATCTTTTTGTGAAGGGGAAAAATATCACCCGCTTTGTAGAATGACCCATAAGATGCTATTTTCTATGATTGTTTGCATTGGTGGCTTTATCTTTAGTGCATGTTTCTGCTTAGCGGACATGTCTGTACCCTTTAATCCCCTGTTGACACAAGGTCTTGTGCAGACGGGACTGAGATTAACACGGAAAGAGAGAGAGTGCGTAGACAAAGCGAGAGAGCATTTAAGGATCATGGCACATCCCCTCCCCCTCAGGTGCATAAGTTAAATCCTGTGTATGATTCTATCGTACTGCTACAAAGCCTAGCAGCCTGCCTATATTTTTAGACATCAAGGCAGACTCCCGAATGTACTGGGAGGAAAAAAAAAATCCCAGAATGCACTTTGACAAGCTTTGTAAAAAAAAAAAGAGAAAAAACTCAAGATGGTGGATAAAGTAAAAGGACTAGATTAGAGATATACATATAATTCATTCATTGTTAAATAAACATGCTGTGTTTAATATAATGTTTTGATATAACAGTTATCAATTTTTATAGATTTTAAAATAATTAATTTGCTGAAAATTAAGCTTCGCCATTAAATTACAGTCTTCATTGAACCTGTTCCTACTATAGACTATAATTCTGAGCCCTATTTGTATGGTACTCGGCTTATGTAGTGCATTTAGTCACTTATGAGGTTTCATTTAGTTAAGATGCTGCCTTAGAAGGTAGCTGCCTATATATTAGGCACTGAGGCAGCTCACTAGGTTTTGAAAAAGATTTTTTTTTAAGAAATGAAGCTATGCATTCGCAAGTCATATCGAAGAGCACAACATAAACACCAGCCTTATCTTCCCATTTCTTCTGAAATCCTGTTACTTGTTTCAAAAGGATGTCAGCATTCAACCCCTGTGGAGGAGCACAGAGTGTTGCCAACCATTTCAGCACCAGCATGTGTTTCAGCACCAGCCAATGGACAGCTCCCTGTTTTCAGCACCCCACGCTGAAATATACCCGTTGTAGTGATGGACCACCTGCTGAATCATCACACCCGGCTTTAAACAGCTTTGATTCTCAAAATGTACAGTTTCTAAGAAAAAGAGGGAATTTAAATATAAATGCCCTGCAGTGAGATGCATGTTTGTGTCTTAACTTCACAGTAAGAAATAGCTGTGCATACTCTGTGAGAGACCATTAAAGCAAATTCACTCGATAGGAAATCACAGGGAAAGCTCGGGAGATCAAAGCCCAGGCCCGTCATGCTTTTCTAGGCTCGGAAAAACTACCAGAGTAAGTTTGAGCTGAGAAAATCATCAGCTAAACACATCTGTACTCAGAATGTAAAATTAATTTCATTCAATTTATTTTTCAAAAACAACAATTTGTGCATTTTTTATTTATTTATTTATTTAAAATTAATTTATTTAATTTCATTAATTTAATTAATTTTTTTTATTCATTTAAAAATGTAATGGTAACAATCTTGTGTGTTTATTTGAAAAATGTGTGTTCTTTGTTTGCTCTACTGTTTAAATGTTTGTATAATAAATAAACCTAAATACTTTAGAAATGAAAAGTACTTCACCTTGTTTTATTTTTCTTTTATTTGCTAAAATTATGTCTTTGGTAAACTATTTTGATAGCTAAATATACAAAGTAGTAAACAAAACACACTTTTAGATGAATTTCCCCCATTGATTGATATTAAAAACAACTCAAAGGCGCAATTAAACTTTAAATAAAGTGTTGCTGAATAATTTTTCTCATGTTATGTTTTACTTCATCAATCAGTTTATTCTATTCCATATATCCAAGATGTCCACGTCTTGCTTTCTTCAGTCGAAAAGAAATTAAGGTTTTTGATGAAAACATTCCAGGATTTTCTCCATATAATGGACTTCAATGGGAACCAAACGGTTCAAGGTCCAAATGAGAGTTTCAGCGCAGCTTCAAAGGGATTTAAACGACACCAGACAATGAATAAGGGTCTAAAATCCCTTAATTTCTTTTCGACTTAAGAAAGAAAGACGTGGACATCTTGGATGACATGGGGGTGAGTAAATTATCAGCAAAAGTTTTTTTTTTTTTTAAAGTGAACTACTCCTTTAATGCATTCTTGTTGAGTGACAGTGTATAAAAATAAAATAGGATTGCTGCATTCCTATTCTGTTTTCCCGTCTTGTTTTTTTTTTTATGGAAAAGCCTACTATTCTAATTCTAAATCCCAAATCCTGTAGGATAAGGAAGGGGAGGCTTGGACCTAAATACTACTACTAATAATAATAATAGACCAACAGCTGGCACAGCTAATGCAAACCCAGCCATGTCAAAAACACCCATCTTGATTACTGCATTCAAGCAGAAGCTTCATGGTGATTTTTGGACGGGCAAAGCTCGACAGTATGAGCATGTGTTGTTTTGTATTGGTATATTAGCCAGTTACTGGATAATTGCTATATGAGCAAGTGTTATCCTATTAAGTATAAGCATATATGAATGCCATCTGGATGCTTACAGATGTTACGAAAAAGAACAAGACTATAATTACAGTACAAACTCTTCTATTAGTGCATTTCTCAAAGATGCCATTCAACACCAATACAGTTCATGTATAATTCGTGATCCTCAATTTGTGCACACATTCTTTATGTGGCTGGAGCTCCACAGACAATTGTGGTGTGACTGACAGCTTGGAAACGGTAATCAGAGACATACCTGTGCACACCTCCTCATAGGTCGCGTTTGGGGTGTAACCACCAGAATAGCCCACTTGAGTGGAATAGACCCCCTTTTGCTTCCAGAATTTCCTCTCCGCACCCCAGAAACAGCCCATACCTGTGTTAAAAACATAAAAGAAAAAATAAATATTCCCAATAGAATATTTCAGCCATAGACTGATCCAAATCATCATATTTCTATTATTGCCAGAAATTCAAAAGATAGTATTGAGCATTTAATTCCATTCAAAGTATACATTCAACAAACTATACACATACATTTCATGCATTCCATGGAAAACCAAACCCATGACTTTGGGTTTCTAGCACCATCAATTGTTCAAAAAAACACCAAGGAACAGAAAAGTAGCCCAAATGACTACCCTTTCCTCAATAAAGCTATCATACAGCTTCAAAAGACATGGAATTTAGTGCATATGGAGTCATATGGACTGCTTTTATGATACTTTTAGGAAAACCTACTTTAAAGAAAATTTCCAAACATATAAAGCATACAGGTTTGAAGAGACATAAGAGTGACTAAATAATGACACAATTTTAATTAGGGGGTGAACTATCCCATTCAAATTAGATAGACACTAAGATTCTGCAGTGTATATTACCATTCAAAAGTTTTTTAGATCAAATACTTTGGTGTGCATAAGAGGCTTCTTTCAAAAACATAAAAACAAAAAGTCGTTTCCCTCACCAAATTCTCTTTGCCGTGTGTTTTTGTTGTTCTGCAGGGAACGAGCCTCCTCTAGCACCTTCCCACTGGTGTTAAATCAGGTCCTATTTTTTCTATTCAAAGCTCTATATTTTAGCTACGAATTTACAATCCCATAAAACTAAAGACTCCTCCATCACGCATTTACTCAGGGCCAATAAAAACATATCAACCACCATAAAACATGAAACACCCGCTGTAAGCATTTATTACCAAATAATACTATAACAGTAAAAATAAATTAGAGGGTAACTAGTATATCGTTATCTACTGCAACATCCCACGGGTGGAAAGTAATTCAATTGTTGAAAAAAAAAAAAAAAAAAAACGCACACGACTGTCAGCTTGACCAGATTTCTCTGATTTGCAAGCTGCTGTAGAGAAGCGAGCATAAGGCGTATGATAGAGAATCTAGAATCTGGAGCTCAATTACGCCGGCCCAGAGGGACACCCGAACGCCAAGACTATAAGATGATGCTTTCACATGGGGGACGTCAATGTTCGGTAAATGAGGGTGAGCGCTGTGCTGCGTCTAGCAGGAAGAATGGCACATTTTCACAGAGTCAAAGGTACCCGAGTTACCCTTCATCGCTCTCGACGGGGGGTTTGTGATTTGCAAAGCCGCATACATACTTTGAATATTATTTTATTTGTATTCAGGACCCTGTGATAAAACAGCCATTTAATTCCTGTCTGCCATGATGGATTACACAGTTTGAGGCCTAAATAAAGAAAAAAAGGAGGCTGAACAAATGCATTTATTAAAGAGATCCTAATCAGCAGTCTGCAATTAATCGGCACACCCCTCCCCTATATTTTCCTCATCCTTTTGCAGTTTTGGTTTTGCACTTCTTCAAGGGGATGAGGGGGTGAATGAGGGGACTAATTACCTTCCACCGCCGGTCGTCTACCCCCATGCCGCGATCACACGCGCACACACACACATCTCACAGCTCGGATCACTTACCGAATAAGACCATCTGCAATCCCTCTGGGAACGGTGGCACTGTCCTGTTACCATTCACGTCGTGCTTAGCTGCAGGACACAGGGGAAACAATGGAGAGAATGCCCTTATAAATCAACACAATGTCAACAGGACTTCATAATGTGTTCTTCCCGACGCAAAAGCACCACAACTCACTGTATGGAAGAAACTCCCAGGAGGATAGCGGCTCTATTCCTATGCAGCTCATTAAGTGCAACCCATAAGTTTTGGCTTTATTCCTTTATCTTTTACTTTAGGAGCACCGGGAAGATGGGAAAGGACATAGTGAAGGTTAAAGAAGGGGAGGTGAAACAATGTTTTAACATGTGACAGGCATACAGATGGGCCAAGGCATGGAAAACCGTTGCGTGGATTAGAATAAATAGAGGTTACTGAGTTCAACATCTGGGCGCAGCCATGCCGGAGCTTCTACATGCACGTACTGTATGAGTATGTTGCCATGGCAGCAGGGCATGCCAATACAGCCATGACTGATGGCGGACCTATACACTGCATGCAGTTCACTGTAACTCACTCACGGCCACACTAAAACTAGGGGAAAGCTTAAAATGTCAAGTTAATTATGCTCCGAATAAATAAATAGATAAATTAATGAATAAATGTTCAGTCCATAATTAAAAAAAAAAAGTTAAACAAATGAATAAATGTAATGTTTCATGGGTTGAACATTTATTTAAAAAAAATAAATAAAATAAAAGTCCCTTGGAGATTTGTTATCGGTTTAATAAATAGATGGAAAAAAAAAACATCAATGGCTATTATAATTGCTAAATAATTTAATGTTCAGTCCATTTTTGTCCTTTCATTTCAAAGTCATATCTTTAAAATGTTTTAGCATGTAAGGCCAGTGGTGTGTTTCACAAGGGGCTTGCTGAAATCTGGATGTGTTAAATGATGTTAAAACAAATATATGCCAATTGGTGGTGAAACAGAGTGCAAATCTTCTTTTGGCACAGTAAACCTTTCCATTTTAGGATTAAAATGGCACTCGAACAATGCAGTGAAAAGAAAGGCTTTCTGTGGAAGCCACAGTTCTAATCTAATCTGTGTAAGTGGACTGAAGAGAAGCATTAGAACAGACTTCATTAAATCACTTTTACATTCAGACTCTCTGTGCTGATCTGTTTCAACCGCTCAACACTCTCTTACAGCGTACAGTACATTGAGCAAAAATTCCATGTCGTCTATTCATTCAATATCAATCAATATAAAAAGAGAGAACACCGGCTAGAAGAATAAGAATTGTTTCACACTATAATCAAATGTCTATTACAATTCACTCACACTCGTGGCATTTCAAAAACTTTCTTTATTTTGTAACTTTTATTTTTTTGTAGAAAAATATCCTGGTTGCTCTTTTCAAAATAATGACAATGAATCAGAAAGGACACAAAAACACCATAAAAGTGGTCCATGTAACTCTTGCACTATATCTATAGGCTGACTAAATGAGAAGCAAAATCAGTCCAATTCATCCAAATCATTTAAGCCGGTGTTGTGATGCATTGAAAAGTAGTATGGACCACTTGTATAGTGCTTTCTTTGTCATTTTGGAGCTTGACAGCCTTCTACACAGACAGAATATTCTTTAAAAATTCATCTTATGTCTTCCATGGAAAAGAATGAATAAAAAAATGAGCTTTAAATCAACAACCCATGTTTCCACTGCACACTAAAAACAGCAAGTTATACAATAAATCTGCTAAACGGACTATTACCTCTCAAGTACTATTTTATTTTCACTTTTTACATAACTATTTAACTTTTTTATATTTAATATCTTATCTTATCTTATAATATTACATTTTTCAAATAATATTACATTTTGCCAGTCAAATCAAATAATGTATGAAAAAGGATTGAAAAGAAAAAATGTGGCTGATACTGCTTTCGGTTCTTTTGTCACACTTGAAACTGACATGTCACACACACTGCATTACAAAACTACAGTAATCCATGCGGTGTCATCTAGGTGTTCTTTACTTAAAGGTAATCTGGAAACTGCACACATACTACAGGCTTTCAAAATCACTTAAAAGCAGGCCATTCAGATCACCCACCATATGTTGCTCAGGCCTGGTCTGCAGTGTGAGGCATAGAGTGGAAGTCTTATTGATCTGCAGTGCGTCATTTTGAAAAGTAGCTTGCCTTACTATAAGAACTGGCAAGAGCTGAGGGGTTGGTCAGTGGCTGTGGAGTGACCAGGGTAGGGTTGCGCCACAACACAAGCCATTCGGAAATTGGAAAAAGGTACAGGTATAAAAGGTACAAGCCTGTGTACTGGACGGCTTTGCTGGGGGAAAGAGCTACAATCCCATGAAGCGTTGTGAAAAGGTGAATAGAATAAAAAAAAAAATGGAGAAATATAAAAATGCTCATTTAAAAAATCCCTTAAAGCATTGTGAACAGAAGTTCTGTCATGACAACTCTCAGAATGCTTGGCATGGTAATGGGTATAACAATATTGATATATTTGGTCATGGCTGAATAGATCTGCTACGCTGCTGCCACTGTAATGCTGTACAATATAGCGCACATGAATTCCCCGTAGCAGATCTACAGTATACAGGTGGAGCTGGGGAAGGGGGAGGGTTTCTGAAAGCGCGCAAATGCCAACCAAGTATTTGAAGGTTGAGCATGTGAGCACATTGTCTACTGATACAGCAGGAACCAATCAGCTGTGGCTAATAGAGAATGATGTGATCGCAAGCAGGTTGAGTTTGAGTTGAGGTTGAGTTAAGATCAGCCTGCGCAAATGTCCATACTTGTAACTTAAGTGTCCATTTATGTCAAAACTAGACTAGTTGTAACTTACAGCCTCGCTGAGCTACAGAGCTCTCTATTACCCTCTCATCCCGCTCCTGCTCTCTAATGGCCAGCACTCACCTTAGCTGTATTTTATATAGTGTAAGCTTACATCTCAACCCATACCATCATGTTGAATCCAAAGCACTCAGCTCTCTGTGTGACCTCAGAGCACAGATGCTGAGATTGACAGATGCTTGGAGGCAGATAGTATTAAAAAAAAATGGCTATGAACTTACATGACCTTTCCTGTCATATGCAATTACTTGATTTATATTTATTTTTAAATAATTCAAATTCAAACTGATTCACGAATGAATCGTTCAGACATATTTGGTTCATATGATTAATTGAAAAGAATTAAAATGATTCATGTCTTTTGTAATCTGAACAAATGATGCAAATGTCACTTTAGGGGCTTCAGACATCACTACGGCATGCTTTTTACTGTACACAAGAATTAAGTTGGCTTTATATATTTTAATAATATATATTTATATATCATTTATTATATCAATTTAATAATCAATGAACTAAATAAATTAAATTAAAATACATTATTATATAAATGATCAAATAACAATTACAAATGTTTAATTAAGAATATATGTATTCTTAGATTAAACATTTTTAATTGTTATTTTTATATAATATATATTACAATCTATATATATATATATATATTCTAATATGGAGAATTTAATAATAAACAACTAAAATATTACTGAAATGTTTTCCAATGAGCTGTTTTTCCCCCTAATGCAGACAGAAAATAGTTGACAGTGAGGCCTAAAACTTAGCGTGAACCCCTCATTATATCTAACCAAGAGACCGGGAGAGATCTGACTGCAGAATGACAGGGAAACCGG